>JAKRZT010000296.1:0-91204 GCA_029582215.1 Solanum sparsipilum | reverse complement strand
ACCCTAAATGAGGTTATTAAAGAATGTTGGCTCTTAAATGCTTAATATGTTATGCATGTTATACTTGGGTTATATTACGAGTTATTTTCCCTTGTCATGTCTTAATTAATGATATACCTCTTATGTATGAATATTGTGCAAAGGTGAAATAAAGGAATGATAAGTTACTTTAAGTGACCTAAATGTGGTGCCTTAGTATGGATGGTGGTATGGGACGCCATCCATACATTGCACGAGGTATAGCATAAGGGTTGCTTGAGGTGAAAGTCCAAGGTAAAGGTTTTCATGTTGATATTGTTTAAAGGTGATATTATGACTTACTTGATGTTTATGCTTGTCTTGTATGTCTTCTATGCAACTGTTCATGATACTTCAAAAAGTGGCATAATGCATGGTTTCTAGCCAAAATGTCCCTTTTAAAGCATGTTTTGCATGGTCATCATTCTTAGTACATTTTGTGTACTAACCCATATTCTTCATGTTTTTACTACAAGTGTAGGTTCCGACAAGTGATCCCTCTTAGCTAGTTTGAAGTGTTGGATTGCTTTCCTCCAAGACTTGGTACGTCCTCATGGATTCGAGGATAAGACTTTTAAGTTCTTTTGTTCATGTAATAGACACTTTTAGTTTTGTTTCGATTGTAAAGGGTTATGTCCCTACTTATGTTTTGTGATTGTGTGATGGCCATGTGAGACTTAGATTTCCGTTGTGTGTTTTTAAAGTTGTTTTAATGAAGTTTGAATGTGTGGATGTAAATAAGTTTTAAATTCCGCACTATTATCATTATTGAATGCAATGAATGACTATGTGGTTTGTAAAAGACCCCTTCGGGGTCGAGTACGCCTTGTTACGACTTGGGGGTGCTCCCAGGTCGTGACAGGAAGTCTAAAACACGTGTCTCATCATAGCCATCTAATACAATAGAATGAAATTGGGCCTAGCCAATATATCATGTCCAAAAGAGAAATACATGAAAGAAACTGAAAATAATAAACTACATCCTCGAAGTATGAGGACTCACCAAAGCTCGGAAATCTTGAACTCAACCACTAGCCATTAAGTTGATAATCCTGACAGTCGGACCCTACATTTGTTAAAATGTAGGAAAGAGTATGTGTTTGTACAAAACCATGTACCAAGTATGATAGCCATGCATAAAACAATTAAGACATGCTAAAAGGGACATTTCATTTCATGACATGCTATTGACAAAGCTACCCATGATATAAAAGAGTTATAAAACATAAGTCATAAAATCATGGTCAATGCAAGCTAACTTCATCTTTAAAACCTTTGAACTCATGTGAGATACTTCTTGAAGTAACGTTAGTTCATTATTAATGTGGGGAATTAGCCTTAACCGACATAGAGACCATGTGAGCTATAATATGATCCCCGGTGTCTCTCACACCGGAAAGGGTTGTCCTACTTGCCAAGGTAGAACCATGAACTTCTAACTTAAGTGGATCCACATCTAGCTAATGTCTATCTAAGACAATCATCCTATGGGGGCACATAGGTGTGGGATAAGGAGATTGCTTCTACAAACTCGGCCTCTATTAATAAGAGAGCTTACATCTTAATAGCCTCTCTGTGCTAAGCATAAATCCCACAGAATAGTCATTTCTTACTTTGACCTTATTATTCATGGAAAGGCATACTAGGATAACCAATCCAAGCTAGTTTCATTAGGAGATCTCTTACTCTTGATTCATTTAGGTGATAAAGCCTTTCAACCTAAGAATCATTTCTATGTGATAAAACCTTTCACATCATGCTTATATGTGTTTGGGTTACCCCCTAGACGTAACACGGCATACTCGACCTCAAAGGGGTGTAATACAGGCCCTTAGCGTCATCATAACATACCATCATAGAAAAGTAGGGAAAATTGAAACTTTCTTTAAAACATTTCATAAAAATTGATATCTTACTAACATCTTTGTCTCAAACCATCTATGAATAACATGAATAAAAGTCTTGGGACGCAGCCCATATAAAGTCTAAAACATAAGGAAAGATATAAAAGGAACATAAAAGGGTTTGTCCTCGAAGCTATGAGGACTCACCAAATAATCAAGTCTTCTAACGCCTTAGATACCTAGACTCCAAAGAAACTCAATCTCCAACACACTACATTTGATTAGAAAGTAGGCAATATACGTTAGTACAAAATGTAGCATAACATCATAAAACATCTCAAATGGTTAGTCAACATAACACATAAGCATAAAATACAATAACATAATCATAACATATACTCCAACATAAGTACCATATCATCACAATGCAACATAAGACATACATAACTTCATACTTCAACCATTAGTCTTTTATATTCAAGTGAACTATTTCACAAGCCACCTTCAAGCATACTTGTACAAGGCCAAGATAGCATCCCATAATACTATCAAAGCTAAGTACCTCTCTTTCGTCATTCTTGGTCATAGCCCACCTTCATAGACAAGAGCTAGGTTTTCATGACATAAGAGCACTATACACTCAAGTAACCACAAGGCGCACTTGTGCAATGCATATGAGGTATCCCATAATACCACACACACCAAGCATATCCCTAAAGTCACCATATTCATATTCATCATTTCTAGGTGTCACTATTGACCTACTTTCATATTGACAAGGAACTATCATCTTAAGTCAATTCATATCATAGAAGGAAACTATAGCAACAATCCAAGCTATGAATACATCACATAAGTGGACACTTCATAAGTAGCTTCAAGTAATACTTGTGCCAAGTATGAATGGCATCCCATACAACCACTCACACTAAGTACTCATTTAGGCTAGCTTACTCAATGCTAACTATCTTTCATTCTAATCTATCAAAGAATAGCATACCACCATGCTAGACCTAACTACTATGGAAACATCCCATCATACAATCTAAGCTATCAAAGGAAGGATCCAACTATACCAACCTAGCCACTATGCAACCATTCAATAAGATGCAAGCTATCCTTAGGGGAGTATGAATCATCAACCCCAAGCTATCCTTAGGAGAGTATATTGTCTCAATCCTAAGCTACCATAAAATGGTCTTGGCCTAACCAAGTCAAGCTACCTTGAAGGCATTCTAACCATACTACATCAAGCTACCCATAGGAAAGTATAGATCCTCAGTCCTAGGCTACCATGCCTATACTAATGCAAGCTACCATGAAGAGTATCCTACCAATGCTAGTTCAAGCTAACCTTAGGAGAGCTTAATTCCTCAATCCCAAGCTACCATGAGATCTACCATCCCAATCTACCATGAGATCTACCATCTCAAGCTACATAATTCAACTATACATGAAGGATTCATAAGACTCAACCTCAAGCTATTCAATTCTAACAAGCATGATTCATTTTAGGTGATTAACCTTTCACATTCTTCATATATGCAAGATATCTCATCATATAAGACTTACTCTTTCAGCCCTAGTGATCAACATTATTACTTCAAGCCCTACATTCAAGCTTTAATCCACAATCATCATACTAGTCTAGATCACAAGACACATTGGCCCTAAGCCTTAGTCATAAGCAATTCTAAGCATAATTCATCAAATGTCCCAATTCTTAATCATTACAATTCATATTCTATCATACATGCATAATTCTAGTTCAGTTCATGATTTGATATTCACATTCTTGGATAAGCTCTATACATGATAACAGCCCAAGATAATCTAGCAAGAATCATCAACTTCTCATCAAAAGACCCAAACCCACATAATTTGAAAATTAGGGTTAATCAAGCAATCCACATAAAATCTTCATAATATCATGAATGAACACTAAAATAATCATATATGAGTAGTATTCAACCATTTGGAATCATACCCATCTAAAACCCATACATTGGAAGTAACCCTAGCTTGATTGGGGTTCTTCTTCACAAATTAAGGGAAATTCTAGGGGGATCTATCGCTGGAAGAACCCATAGATGAAGATCTAAACATACCGTAATCAAATCCCTAGCACAAGCCCTTAGCAATGGAGCCTTTGTTCTTGACCTTAGCTTCAACCCTAGCTTCTTCTTTAATGGAGGTTCTTTTTAGAGAGAAAAATATTTGAGAGAGGAGTGATTTGGGGTTTCGAATTGCGTATAATTTAAAGTGACCTAAAATTGGGGGCTAATGACTTAAAATAGTCTAAATAGGTGAATAAAATACATATAAAAATGACCCCCACTTAAACCTAGTCGATTAGGAATTTACTTTAAAACCCCTAAACTAGGCAGCCCCGTCCAGTGGCCCCACCCACTTGTACGGACCATTAAGGGTACCACATCCTGTGGTGGTGCCCGTGGTCCTCTAGGCAGTAGCTCCGTTCAACCTCCCAAACTTCCAAAACCTAAGGCATCTTCACGGACTGTGGTCCACACCACTGGCCGTGAAAGTGGTCTTGGACTTAGAGCAGTAGCTTGGCCTCAAGGACTTGCCTCCCAAGTGGCTAAGTCGTCTTCATGGACCGCTTCATGGACCGTGGTCCACACCACTGGCCATGAAAGTGGTCGTGGTCATGAGGCAGTCTTGGCCAAGGTTTGGCAGTCTTGGCCCTTGGCTAAGGCTTTACCCCCTTGGCCTTTGCCCTTGAAACCCCATACCAATCCATAGATGACCTCCTAAACTATGAGGTCTAACACGTGCCTTGACATTCTACTAATAAACTCCTCATTCTAAGCACGTATGGTCTCATCTACGACTCTATTTCTCATGCAGCAAACCTTAGAACCGTAGCTTGTGGCTCTAGTTTGGTCTATTAGTTTTCGGGGTGTTACACTAAGATTTGCAACCTCGACTTTCAAAGATGTCACCTCAAAAGAATCCCCATCTCGATGCTCACAAGTTACGAATCTCACCTTCAAATCATTAATAGAAGTTCTGAAGGGTGTCAATGTAGCATGAATAGCACTCTCGATCATCCATGGTACCGCAGCCTCCAATCGAGTCCCCCTCACATCCGCTGAATGGTCTAAGTCCCCCATTTACAGGATCATAGCCTGAGTAATCTTGGCAGGCCGAGAAGTGGCAGAAGTACGAGGAGCCTGGGATGAAGGTGTGGGAACGGGTGCAGCTGAAGGCCTGGAGGCTGGAGTAGGCAAAGCTGCCTCTACAAAAATCATCTCTACATAAATCTTCGGGGATGTGTCCGCCGAAGCCGCTCTCTTCATGTTTGCCTCCTCCTGAGTGTACTCAGCCTCTATACACCAGAAATTAGTGGGGAATGTAGGAGTGACCTCAAAATCTCCCGTCTCATCTTGAGGAACTCCAACTCACCGGCACAGCTCCGTAATCAAAATCGGGAATGGAAGGGACGTCTAATGCTGCTTGGCCCTCATGGCCATCTCTTGATCAATGATTAGTCCCATGTTGATCGTCTTCTTAGAAATGATGGATCCAAGATAGGCCGTCTTTGGGTGGCGAAGGATGGACGTGTTCTGTGAGAACATAATCGAGCTATTGATGAACCCGAACCAGTACCTAGCGGCAATAGTTAGATCCTTATTCTCGATGGGAGCTCTTGCCTCAATCCACCTCAGGGTGGTATCAAAAATCAAAGGTGCAAGCTAGCCCTTTAATTCATCAAGGGATTGTGGTGAGGGAAAATGCTCATATGCAAGTGTAGAACATAGAACCCTATCGAGTACAGTATTAATGTAATTAGTTCTACACCCAACTTCCTTTCCTCGGACCATGACAAACTTCACTGGTCTGAAAGCATTGGCCTTTTTCTTGCCTTTGGGTACCAAGTCATCGTATGATGTGTAGAACTCCCGGACCCACTTAGGAATATAGGGGCCTCGGGGCCTGGTGAACTGCTCAAATCGGTGAAACTGGAGTGTGTCCCTCGTAGTGGAATAACTACCCTCAAGGCCCTCTGTGGACAGCAGCTTCTCTTCTAGAATTGTCCTCAGTCCCTCGACTTTTAATCAGTTGAGTAGCTGAGGAGGAGGAATCTATACTGGTGGCACTGGGGCCATAGGTGGTGTCGAAGTTGGTACTGTATCTGCGGTAAGAGGGGTGGCTGCTGGAGCTCTCGAAGAGTTAGGACGAGACCTAGCACGGATCTCCGCTCCCCTGGACTGTAGTGGCTGATCATCATCTGTCTCGGAGAATGCAGCTTCGGAGTCACAGGACTCTTCCTCACTGCCGGAGTTGTGCTCTGGAACCTCAGTCACTGGCCTATTGCCCTTGCCCTTGCCTCCTTTTGGAGGCTCTATCCTTCTCTTTTTAGGAGGATTGGCTCCCCCTTCATTTATCACTATGCCACGTGGTCTTTTACGGGGTGGCATGTCGAGGTTGGTTCTAGCCATATTTGCAAAAACATTAAAAAGAGTTAGATTCATTTCAAGAAAATTTGCAAACAAGTAGTTGCAGACAGACTCAACGAATAGATTGGCGAGTCACCGAATCACTTTGGCAAGCCAGATAGGGCTCGCCGAAAAATTGGCTCAAAAATTCTCAGACCCAACAATATTTCAGCACAACCTAGCAATTTAGATCAATTTTACGCACAAAATTTTGGGAAATCAACACTTAGGCAATAAAGGCAAGATATTCAAATTCAAAACAGGCAAACAAGCACACATTTATGATTCAGAGAGGCGCAACACACATCACTAAGATCAAAACGATTGTGAATGAGTAAAACCGCCAAATACAAGTACGGGGTTCGGAAAACCAACCTTTTATGCGTAATATATTATTTGAAACGCTAGGCGGCAAAGAATACCAACTCCAGACACACAATCAACGACTAGAAAGAGGTAATAATGAAAAAATACGGGAAAACATAGTACGGGTGTGAGTTTGGGAAGTTAAAAAGTGAGGGAATGTGAAAGAGTTTGAACTTTTGAACCTTGGGCCTTTAAAAATCGTCCAGTTCTTTCCCTTTCGGTGACATTAATTTTGCTTGCCGACCCACTCGGTGACACACTGAGTGGGCACTTACCTCGCCGAGTTTTAGAGGACTTCCAATTGATGTGGGGTTCCAAACGGCGGACAAAGTCATGATCACCGACCCGTTCGGTGACACACTGATTTTCTCCTGGGCTCGCCGAGTTTTACAGACTCCAATTTCAAAATTACTTGAGTCCAACGGCGGTCAAAGTCGGGCTCATTGATCTCGTCGTCGAGTCACCGACTGGACTTTTTCTCGCCAACCTGCACTTTTCAATTACATTTTACATTTCAACTTGCAAAATCAACACATGATTATTTCTAAACCAAAAATAAAACAATAGAAACTTGGGTTGCCTCCCAAGAAGCGCCTTAGTTAATGTTGTGGCACGACGCAAGTCCCCCACTCAATTTTGGTTTGTAGAGTAGAGACAAGACAACACCTGACCCATTTGGGTTTCTAGTAGTTGAATGAACAAGGAATGAGAGGTTGTCATTTGGTTCAGCTTCGAGATATTCTCTTTTATCTCTTTTAACAGTCTTTCGTGTTCTCTAACTTTATGATGAATGAGTAAGAGTATCTCCTCAATCTGCCCACCCTCATACTCATTGGGCTTCCAAGGCTTGTGAGGAGCAATGTACCTATCTCTCTTTTTGTACATTAATTCCAATTCCACGACTTTCTTGGCCAAGTCATCCAGCTAAGTCAACAATGTGGCCAATTATTGGTCCTTTTCTATCTCCTTGTTGGTCTTAATCATGCCATCAAGGAGTTGGACTGTTGTTTCATATGGTTGTCATATCAAACAACCCGGAGAAAGTTGGTCAGCCACTTTTCTATTATTTGGACCAAGACCTCTGTACAAGCACTCCAGTAGCATCTTATTTGGAATTCCATGAGTTGGGCACTGCTGCAATAGTACCTTAAATCTTGGCCACAACTCATGGATAGTCTCACCTCCAATTCCTTGAAAGTTAGGATGTCATCCTTAAGAATAATCAATCTCAAAAGAGGGTGGTCCAGTGGGTCCCCATTGCTATAAGATAAGCACATTTCCTCTACTCAAAACACGAACACAAGAAAAATCAAAACTAAAAGTAAGTAGATTCAACTATGACTAACAAGAACAAAATTCAACTTAACCAAAAGAATCTTAACCACCACCACTCCCCGGCAGCGGTGCCATTTTTTGTTAATAATGTTTCAAAGACACTTCATCTAATTCTAAGCATCAATGATCGTTAATCAGTACATAACCTAATTAAATGAGTTGGGTTGAATCCCATATGGAGCAATATTAGTTTAAGATTCAATAGGAAAGTACGAATATGATCAAATCAGTCATAGGAATAAACATTTTCGAATAAAAACATGATTCAAATCAGGGGGTGACACGAATGTCAAATAAAGGGGATTTTGGTTTTAATTATCAGCTACAACAATATGAAACAACACGAATTAACAATAATAAGACAGGTTCTTGGGATGTGATTCGATTATAGGCTAATATTGACAAATGGGTAATTGCAACTGTTAGGAAATAGCTAGCTATTAGTCAATAAGCTAGACTATAGAGGAGGTAAACTTTCTATCGAACAATTTACCCTGTATCAAGTTGATTTCTTTCGAACATCAACAAGCATGCAAAATTAGAATAGCCTACGCTTTAGTCCATTCACTCTCTCGAGCTAAATGTGTGGAAAAGGATTTAGGATTCACTCTCTCGAGTTGAACACATGACAACCCAATACCCACTGACCATCAATCAATAACCTTTATTTTAAAGCCTCTCTCTCGAGCAAGACCAATATACAATGGTAGAAATGTATTTGCAACTACAATTCTTAAATTAAACAACAATTAATGATTGGAATCAGTTCTAAATAGCATTTAAATTAAGAATTAGCAATACCCATAAACTAAGTCATCCCATAATCACATAATCACACCCCAAGAATTGGGTTTTAGCTAGACATCATAAAAAGATAAAAATCGTTACCAAATTGAGTTTTCATCAACTGGGTAAGATTAATTTTGTCCTTACAATGCTCCAAGTTGAAGAATCTCAAAGACCCACTTCCAATTTCTCAAAAGTGAAAAACCTCAATTCTCCAAAGCTTAGGAAAAACTAGGGAAAACTTGTCTCAATACTCAGAGTTCAAATTGAAAAATTATATTAATCGCTAAAATGATAAATGATGTAATGAAAATATGATACTAAACTAAATGTTCAAAAATGTATTTATAGTCGCCAAAAATGTGTTGTGAAGAGTCATTCGGCGAAGTAAGTCGGGCTCGCCGATCCGCCCTTTGGTAAGTTCCATCGCCCTTCTGCCTTGGACTTCAGCATCCTCAAGGTCTGTAACTTTGGGCAATCCAACACTGCATCGCAGAACCACTCGGCGAGCTGCCGACTACTCCTTTCTCTCGCCAACTTGATTTTCTCCTTCAGGGTTTGGCACACTGGAACATTAAGCGGTCAAGAGGCCGTTTGGTGATTCGCAAAGTGGACTTGGCGATCACCAGGCATACTTTTCTTCATTCTTTTATCTTATTTTGTTCCTTTTCGCAAATTAGTATCCTTGCTTTGTTCCTTAATTCAAATACATGGAAATCAAGGGTTTTACATCAGTTATTGACATAAAAGAAGCATTTGAGGACACTAAATCATTGTAAATAAAGCCCTAAATGATTCCAAATCTCAACGTATCACTATACATGCTTAATTTCATAGAACTAACTCTTCCTTTAAGCTCAAATCCCACATCATATGATTCATATTTTGAAAACATATGGGATTACATAGGTTCATGGGAAAATCATCAGAAAATCATCATATTTCATCAATTCATGCATAAGAGATCATAATTAAATCATATCAATCAATAATCTAAAGAACCCATAGTAATAGAAGAAAACCCTAACTTAATTGGGAATTCTACCTTTAGAAATAGAGGAATTTGGGAACTCCGTGGATGGAAGGAATCCATGGATGAAAACTATCATACCTTGAATCCAAATGTTAACCTTCAATGGACGAATTGACACCTTGACTTGAAACGCTAGGTTGAATCTTCTTCTTCTTCAAATTTCTAGAGAGAGAAATATTTTGGACAGTTCTTCTTTTGTGATTTTGGAAGAATGAAGTGAATGGGATAACTTGGGGGTTTAAAATGCTTATATGTGGGTCTTAGTGAAGGGTAAAACGATGTAGTATTTGAGTTAATTAATTAGGAAAAGACCCAACTACCCCTAAAAATAACTGGAACCCAGCATCAACGGACGTTGGTCTGACCTACGGTCCATCCTGGTGACCGTCATTCATGCTCAAAGAGTTGATTTTTTAAAATCCAGTGAACTAAGGACCCCAACTAAGGACCGTGGTCTGACATATGGTCCGTAGGTCTGGCCATGGTCTTGAGCCTCAAATGACTTGGCAGGGTGGTCCGTAGGTATGGTCGTGGTCTTGAGCCTCAAAAGACTTGGAAGGGTGTCCAATCCACGAATCACACTACGGTACATGGTTCTACCAACGGGCCGTGGTTGGCCTCCGTGGCAGGCACCTGCAACTTCCTAAAATTTGCTTCATTTCCCTTTTTCGGGTACAAAGTGTTACAATATCTCCCCCTTGGGACGATTCGTCCTCGAATGAGATTCAAACTGGTTCTAAGAGAGTAGGGGAGGAACTAATAACACAACCTACAACGTAATGCATACAACCAAGGAGGAACTATCGACTCAAAGTTAAGATAATATCAAAACATCATAAGAGGGGTGAAACTAATTCTAACAGCCCAACATTCATGCAATGCACATATACAAGGAGGAAACATCAATTTGAAGCTAAACATACTCACTGCATCATAAGGAAGTAGGAACTACATCTAGCAACCCAATATGCCTGAAATTTAAAAATTTCTCATGTTCAAGGAGGAACTACCTTCTCCAAGATAAAAGCATGATCAACACAATCTCATGGAGCCTATGTGCAATTTGTTCTCAAAAAGCATAGCTAAAGCATGTTCATTAATTCATCTTATGAAGTCTACAGGCAACTCACAGTCAATGCACAACACCATGAGGAAAAAATCAATCATATAAACTCATTTTCTTTCAAAACACAAGTTTTTCATGAACATGCATAACATAATGAAATCATGGATACACATAAAACACATGACTCCAAAACAAAGGTCAAACCAAGAGGAACTCATTACCTTAAGCTAGAGTAGGAGTAGAAGGAAATAGGTGAGGATATCGGACATCATATCGGCCTCTGCCTCCCAATTAGCACCCTCAACTAACGGATTCCTCCACAATACTTTCACTGACGTGACTTCCTTGTTTCTCAACTTCTTAACTTGCCGGTCCAAATTCTCAACCAGAACTTCCTCATAAGAAAGACTTTCATCAACTCCCAACCCTTCTAAGGAAACTATGGATGTCGGCCCACCAACATATTTCTTCAACATAGAGACATGGTAAACCGTATTCACCGATGCCAACTCATTTGGCAAATCTATCTCATAAGCAACCTTACCAACACGCCTCAAAATCTGATAAGGGCCTACATATCGAGGACTAAGCTTCCCTTTCTTACCAAACCTCATTACACCCCTCATAGGTGAGATTTTCATGTAAACCCAATCATGAATGTCAAACTCGAGATCCCTTCTTCTCATATCGGCATATGATTTTTGCGGACTTTGAGTCATTTACAACCCTTCTCTAATAAGTCAAACTTTCTCTATGGCCTCATATACCAATTCAGGACCTATTAGGGCAACTTCACCCACCTCAAACAAACCAATTGGGGATCTACACCTCCTTCCATATAGTGTCTCTAATGGATCCATATCAATACTCAAGTGATAGCTATTATTGTACGCAAACTCAATCAATGGCAAATGGTCATCCTCATTACCCCTAAAATCAATCACACAAGCCCTTAACATATCTTCCAAAGTTTTGATAGTACGCTCCGCTTGCTCATCGGTTAGGGGATGAAAGGTCATGTTAAGCTTAACCTTAGTACCAAGACCCTTTTTGGAATGACTTCCAAAACTGAGAAGTGAATTGGGTACCACGATCGGAAATAATTTGAAAAGGCACTCCATGCAACTTTACCATTTCTCTTAAGTACATCTTAGCATAGTTCTCCGCCAAATAAGAAATCTTGACGGGAAGCAAATGAGCCGATTTCGTCATCAGATCTACTATCACCCAAATCAAATCATGTTGTCGTCGAGTGCGAGGCAACCCAACAATAAAGTCCATATTCAAGGCTTCCCACTTCCAAGTAGGAATGCTAATATCTTGGGACAAACCTCCCGGTTATTCTCAACCTTTACTTGTTGGCAATTTGTACACTTAGCCATAAATCCCGCAATATCCTTCTTCATCCCATTCCACCAATAGACCTCTCACAAATCACAGTACATCTTTATGGATCCTGGGTGAATGGAATACCGCGAACAATGGGCTTCTGACAAGATCGGTTCCCTGAAGTTATCAACATTTGGAATGCACAAATGACCTTGGTATCTCAGTATCCCTTCTCCCCCTTGGGAGAAATCCTCAACGGATTTCTTAAGCACCTCTCCTTTCAACTCTACCAAAATTGGATCAAAACCTTGCTTGGCTTTCAGATCCTCCAGAAAAGACGATTAGGAACTATTGTGAACCATAACACCAACCTTGGTGGATTCCAACAATTGAACACCTAATCAAGCCAATATATGAACATCTCGAACCATCTCTTTATTTTCTTCTTCAATATGAGCAACACTACCCTGAGATAATGGACTAAGAGCATCCACTACCACATTAGCTTCACCGGGGTGATAAAGAACACTCATTTCACAATCCTTCAATAACTCAAGCCACCTTCTTTGGCGAAGATTTCAATCATTCTGATGAAACACATATTGCTAACTCTTGTAGTCGGCAAAGATATCTACATGAAATCCCTACAAATAGTGTTTCCAAATCTTTAAAGCAAAAATGACAGTCGCTTATTCAAGGTCGTGAGTAGGATAATTCTTTTCTTGAACTTTAAGTTGCCTAACTTTCCCATTTTGGATAAGCACACATCCTAGCCCAATTCTCAAGGCATCATAATAAACCACAAAACCATTTGTCCCTTCCGGTAAGGTCAACACCAGAGCGGAAGTAATTCTATCCTTTAACTCTTGAAAACTCTTTTTACGTAATTCGGCCCATATGAACTTAGCCTTCTTTTAAGTCAAAGCGATCAAAGGAGAGGCAATCTAGGAAAATCATTCAACAAACATTCTATAGTAACAGGACAAACCCGAGAAACTTCTAATGTCCGAAGGAGTTAGAGGTACAGGCCAACTCTTGACCGCATCCATCTTCTTAGGATCTACCTCAATGCCCTTACTTAAAACAATATGACCAAGGAAAGCTATGGACCATAACCAAAACACACATTTGCTAAACTTTGCAAAGAGTTGTTGGTCTCTAAGAATTTGCAACACGGTCCTCAAATGATCAATATGCTCATCCTCACTTCTTGAGTAGATCAAAATATCATCAATGAACACAATCACAAACATGTCATGGTACTGTCTAAACACCCTACTCATCAAAACCATAAACGTCGTCGGAGCATTAGTCAGCCCATATGACATTACCAAAAGCTCATAATGACCATACCAAGTTCAAAAAGTCGTCTTTAGAATTTCATCTTCCCTGACCCTCAATTGGTCAAATAAATCATCTATCCTCGGAAGAGGATACTTATTTTTAATTTTCACCTTGTTTAACTGACGATAGTCAATACACATACGAAGAGAACCATCCTTCTTCCCAACAAAAAAATTTGGAGCATCCCACAGAGAGATACTCGGTCGGATGAAACCCTTATCAAACAGATCTATCAATTGTTCTTTCAACTCCTTAAGTTCTGTCAGAGCCATATGGTAAGGAGGAATAGAAATAGATTACATATCTTGGAAAAGGTCAATATCGAAGTCTATTTCCCGCTTGGGATGAATATCAGGTAAGTCATCTGGAAACACTTTTGAAAACTCATTTACAACGAGGATCGACTCAAGAGAAGGGGTTTCAGAATATACATCCCTCACCCTAACTAGATGGTAAATGCAACCCTTAGAAATCATTTTTCTATCTTTAAGACAAGAGACAAACTGACCCTTAGGCGTAGAATTTTCACCCTTCCACTCTAGGACATGCTCATTTGGAAACTGAAACTTTACTACACGAGTTATACAATCAATAAAAGCATAACAAGAGTGTAGCCAATCCATACCCAAGATAACATCAAAATCTAGAATATCACGCTATACCAAGTCAACAAGAGTAACTCTATGGGACAACGAAATAGGACACTTTCTACAGACCCTCTTAGCCATATAGAATCACCAAAAGGAGTAGAGACAGAAAAAGGTTCTAACAACACATCAGGGAGAACATCTAATCTCATAGCTACATATGACGTCACAAAAGAAAAAGTAGCATCGGTATCAAGTAAAGCATATATATTAAGTTGGAAAACTTTCAACATACCGGTAACCACATTCAAAGAACTCTCTTAGTCACCACGAGTCTGAAGTGCATAGAAGTGGTTTTGCTTAGGAGCATTGGAACCCGAACCACTAGGAGGAGCTTGATTGCCCTCTCTTCCTTTAGCCGCAAGCATTGTACAATCTCTCATTTTGTGATCACTTTTACCACAACCGAAACAACTATTTGAGCCGTCTAGGCACTTACCCTCTTGCTTCCTTCCACACTAAGTACAAGTAGACCTAGGCAATGAAGATCCACTACCATTAGCTCCTTGAGGCTAAGGGTTAGACACCCTATATTTGTTGATCTTTGGAGGAGCTTTGGATGATTTTTTACCAGAAAAACTTAATCAAAATCTAGGACGACCTTGTCCATCGTACCTTGCATGAGAGAAATTTCCATCACCGGTCTTAGCCCTCTTTACCTCTCGAGACTTTTCCTTATGTTTTTCCTCCTCAATTTGTTGTGCATGCACCATGAGATGAGAGATATCCACGTCATGAATGAGCATGACGGTACGACACTCTTTAACCACCATTTCGAACACACCCGAAACAAACTTGCTCATTCTAGCCCTTGAATTCGCAACCATTGTTAGAGCATATTTCGACAATTCAGCGAACTTTAGATCATATTCCCTCACACTCATACTCCCTTGACGGAGGTTAATGAACTCAAGCACCTTGCATCCCTCATCTAAAGGGGAAAGAACCTATCAAAAAAATGGCTTTAAACTTCTCCCAATCAAGAGGACCCACATCTTTCGGTCTCCCTTCCTTCCATTTGTTATACCATATTTGAGCCACTCCTTTTAGTTTATAGGCGGCCAACTCTGTGCTTTCCACCGATGTAACTCCCATGATCATCAAGACCTTATAGACCTCATCAATAGATTCATGAGGATTTTCCTCAACTTTAGAACCATGAAACTCCAAAGGATTCATCCTAGTGAAGTCCCTCACTCTTGAAACCATCGTACCCACATTTCGGTTCACGGGAACCGCAACATTCGTATTAGCTTGGTTGTCACTCTTGAGCCAACACTTGAAAAGCAATCCTAAACTCCACATTAGACATTTACTCAGCCAACGAATCGATCGGAACTTGATGAGCTTGGGGAGGAGCTTCTTGTTCCTCATTCTCCCTCACATTTCTTCGATCATAAGCTCTTCGAGTAGCCATATCCTGAAGAACATAGAATAAGGATTAGGAGAAAGACTTTATAGAGTAAAATTCTATCACATGACTTAAGAGTAATGAAAGAAGTGGAGTTTCCTAATCATCTTGTAGCCTCTCATTCATAAATGTGGCGCGCTTCCCACTTATGAACAAGACTCTACTAGACGTAGCTTATGAGACATCCTAGGACCATTCTAAACCTTGTACTCTATTTACCAAGTTTGTCACGACTCAGGGGAACCCCCTAGATGAAATATGGTGTATAGAACCCCGAAGGACTCCATACAAGTCACTTAGCTTTCATCATATTAAATAAATAGAACAAATAAGAGTTAAACAATAGTACAAGTACAAAAAAATATTTTACAAAAGAAAAACGGAAGTCTAAAACACTTGTCTCATCATAGCCATCTAATACAATAGAAAGAAATTGGGCCTAGTTCATATATCATTTCCAAAATAGAAATTCATGAAAGAAACTGAAAATAATAAGCTCCATCCTCGAAGCATGAGGACTCACCAAAGCTCAAAAATCTCGATCTCAACCACTAGCCACGAAACTGATGATCGTGACTATCAAACCATACATTTGGGTAAAATGTAGGCAAGAGTATGCGTTAGTACAAAACAATCTACCATGTATGATAGCCATGCATAAAAAATTTAAAGCATGCTAAAAGGGACATTTCATTTCATGACATGCAATTGACCAAGCTAAACATGATATAAAAAAGTTATAAAACATAAGTCATAAAATTATGGTCAATGCAAGCTAACTTCATCTCTAAAACCTTTGAAATCAGATGAGATACTTCTTGAAGTAACCTTAGTTCATTTTTAATGTGGTGAATTTTCCTTAACCGGCATAGAGACTATGTGAGCAATAACATGATCCCATTGATGTCTCCCACACCGAAAAGGGTTATCCTATTTGCCAAGGTAGAACCATGAACTTCTTGGTATTGACTAGCTAATGTCTATCTAAGAAAATCATCCTCTAGGGGAACATAGGTAAGGGAAAAGGAGATTGCATCTTGAAATCCGACCTCTACTAACAAGAGAGCTTCCATCTCAATATCCTCTCAGTGCTAAGCATAAATCCCATGGAATAGTCATTTCTTGCTTTGACCTAATTATTCATCGAAAGGCATCCTAGGATAACCAATCCATTCTAGTTTCATTACGATAGCTTTTACTCTTGATTCATTTAGGTGAGAAAGCCTTTCAACCTAAGAATCATTTCTATGTGAGAAAACCTTTCACATCATAATTATATGTGCTTATGAGAATGTCCTTTCAACAACACAACAACAACATCATCATTGATACTTTACTCTCAATGCATCCTTAATACATTTTCATAGATTTCATAAGAAAATGGACAAGTCCATAATTTACTTCTTCAAGTTCAAAACCCACTTTGAATCATCAATGCTTAGAAAACATGGGTTATATATGGATTGCATCATTAATTCAGGTAAAGCTAGCAATACATGCTTAATTTCATAAAACTCTTCCTTTAAGCTCAAAACCCACATCATATTATTAATAACTTGAAAACATAGGGGATTACATGGGTTCATAGGGGAAATCATTATAAAATCATCATATTTTATCAATTCATGCATAATATATCATAATTCAATCATATAAATCAATAATCAAAAGAACCCATTGTAATTGAAGAAAATCCTAACTTAATTGGGGAATTCTACCTTTTGAAATAGAGGAATTTGGGAACTCCACAGATGGAGGGAATCCCTGGATGAAAACTATCATACCTTACTAGCCTTCAATGGAGGAATTGAGGCCTTGACTTGAAACCCTAGTTTGAACCTTCTTCTTCTTCACGTTTTTAGAGAGAGAAATATTTTGGAGAGTTTTTCTTTTGTGATTTTGAATGAATAAAGTGAATGGGCTAATTTGGGGGTTTATAATGATTATATAGGGGTCTTAGTGAAGGGTAAAATGATGTAGTATAGGAGTTAATTAATTAGGTAAAGACCCAACTGCCCCTAAAAATAACTGGCAGCCCATCACTGATGGACCCCTGGTGACGGACCGTGGTTTGCCTATGGTTTGTCCTGGTGGATCGTCATTCGTGGTAAGAGAGTCAATTTTTGTCCAGTGAACCACGGATCCCGACCACGGACCATGGTCTGACCAACGGTCTGTGGGTCTGGCTGTGGTCCTGAGCCTTAAAAGACTTAGCAGGGTTGCCAATCCATGGACCTCACTACAGTCTGTGGTTCTATCCACGGGCCGTGGTTGGCACCTGCAACTTCCCAAAATTTGCTTCATTTCCCTTTTTGGATACGGGGTATAACAACTTTGTTGCTTCCCCTACTAGAGAAAAGGGAAACAAATGGAGCTGGATTGACTCTTGAGAGATATTGTTATAGGAGAATGGTTCACACACATCCACAAAATTTCGAATGTGATCATGAGGGTCCTTATGAGCAAGTCCCCCAAATAAACCTTTCATTTGCAGTAAGTGAAGCATAGTTTTGGTCACATGAAAAATAATGTTGCCCATAGTTGGGGGTAAGTGAATAGCACTAGAGCTTCTCATTTGATTAGCATTGACATTGTTTAAGTTTCTGATGTCATCATTGTTCCCAAGTTGACTAGCAGCATTACTCCCGTTCACACTCATTTCTTAACATATTGAGAGAAAACAACCAAAACAGTTCACGAAAACACTTCAATAAAAGAATTCTAAACACCACTCCCTAGCAGCGGCACCAATTTACTTTATTGAATATTTTACTAATAGAAACTTTTGTTCTCTTGAACACTTTGAGCTAAGATGTTGAGGTTTGATGGTTTTAGTCTTAGGTTTTGGCATTGGGTATTAAAGATTTTGGTATCTTGATGGAACATAATTTTGGTTACTCTTACTTACTTTTTACTATTCTTGGCTAAACCCCATTACCTTAGGGGTGTGATTATGTAATCGAATACACAAATTAGCTTTTGGGTATAGTTAATTACTAGATTTATTGTTGTTTTGAAATGGATTCAGTTATTTACTCATGTTTTTATCTATGGATTGAAGTTGCAAATTCAATTCTAGCATTAGCTCTCTGTGTTTGCTTGTGAAAGATGCTTAGGGTGGAGCATATAATTGATAGTTGAATTGACTCTTGTATTTATAACCAAACTTGATAAAGTGGGTTAAATTAAGGGATTGGGTTGCTTTGCATCGTAATCTTGTTGAGATTCGCAAGAACTTTCCTGAAACATAATAGTTGATTGAAAAATGGTTGTTACAGTTATAATTCATCCTACCCATAGAGATTCAAAAACTTAAAACAATTAATCGTTACCCATTAAGCGAAAATTTGTATTCGATTGTGCACACACTCCTAAAGTTTCCTCTCTATTTGCTCAAACCCTGCGTTAATTTTCTTCGTTAACAATAGGTCACTAAATCCTCTTAATATTGATAATCGAAATTTATTGATTTACATTATGTTGCGTTTTGTTTATTTCATTTTACAAGAAGTTAGAACACTTTCGTACTTCATATTTGAATTCTATTTCATATCATTCCTCGTCGGATCGACCCATCATCGTTGGGCCTATACTTGCTGACGACCTCCAACGCTTTAATTTGAATCATAAGAGGTGTAGTTGAGCACTATCAACAAGCCACTTGACATGCATACAACACAACATAATAGAAAATGCGAGAATTTCAGTAGAAAGTCTCATATCAACAAGAGTTTGACTTAAAAATAGAAATCTAAATCATAGTCTCGACAAGCCAATCTAATACATCAATAATGGTTGGTACGTAACTCATACACTACATACAACATCTGGAAATTTAAATATAAGAAAGAGTAAGGGTGCAATGGTCCTCGAAGCATGATGACTAGCAATCAGGCAACTTAGCCACAAGCGGGAAGAGAAAGATTGTCAGACCTTATACTGGAAAAAATGTAGGCACACGTATGCGTTAGTAAATGAAATGTAATAAGTATGAGGGATATGCTTAAAACATAAAATATGATCACAAGAGGTGATGAATAATGATTCAAAGATAGTTCATCAAATTCTAAGCGTCAACGATCGTTAATCAATATATAACCCAACTAAATGAGTTGGGGTCGAATCTCACACGGAGTGGTACGTATTTCAGATTCAATTGGGAAGTACGAACATTGTCAAATCATTCATAGGAATAAAAATTATCGAGTAAAGACATAATTCAAAGCAAAGGGTGACAGGAATATCAAATGGAGGTTTTTGGTTTTGATTATCAACAACAAACATCAGTCACAAACAATATGAATTAACAATAATGAGACGGGTTCTTGGAATGTGATTGATTATAGGCTAATATAGACAAATGGGTAATTGCAACTATTAGTAAATAGCTAGATATTAGTGAGTAGGCTAAGCTATAGGGGAGATAAATTTTGTCTTGAACAATTTACCCCGAATCAAGTGATTTCTATCGAACATCAACACGCATGGAAAATAAGACCATCCCATACCTTAATCCATTCACTCTCTCGAGCTGAATGTGAAGGAAAGGGTTTAGGATTCACTCTCTCGAGCTGAACCCAGGTCAACCCAATACCCACAAACCATTAAAAATAAACATTAGTTCTAAAACCTCTCTCTCGAGCAAACCAAGAACACAAAGCTAGAACTGCATTTGCAACTACAATTCTTAAATTAAACCACAATTAATGATTAAACTCACTTTTAAGTGACATTTAAACTAATAATTAGCAATACCCATAAGCTAAATCAGCCCATAATCACATAATCACACCCCAAGAATTGGGGTTTTAGCTAGACATTATAAAAGGTAAAAACAGTTACCAAATTGATTATCCATCAACTGGGTAAGAGTGATTTCATCCTTACAATGCTCCAATTTGAAGATTTTCAAAGACCTACTTCCAATTTCTCAAAAGTTAATTTCTTCAATCCTTCAAAGCTAAGGAAAACTAGAGAAAATTGTCTCTAAGATTGATAAAAAAAAAAAAAAGATAGATAATAGATAAATAAAAACTCCTAAACTAAATGTTCAAAAATGTATTTATAGTCGCCGAAAAAAAGCTACAAAATCTCATCCGACGAAGTAAGTCGGACTCGCCGAACCACTCAGCGAGCCGCCCTTTGGTCTCTTCCATCGCCTTTCTGCCTTGGCATTTAGCATTCTCAAGGTCTGTAACTTTGGGCGATCTAGCACTGCATCGCGGAACTACTCGGCGATCCGTCGACTTCTCCTTTCTATCGCCGAGTTGGTTTCTTCCCTCAGGGCTTGTCACATTTGAACTTTTGGCGGTCATATAGCCATTCGGCGATTGGCCAAGTGAACTTGGCGGTCACTAGGCTTGCCTTTCTTCATTCTTTCAGCTCGTTTTGTTCCTTTTTGCATGTTAGTGTCCTTGTTTTGTTCCTCAATCCATATACCTGAAAATCAAGGGTCTTACATCAGTTATTGGCACAAATTAAGCATTTGAGGACACTAAATCTATATAAACAAAGTCCTAAATGAGTCCAAATTTCGGACTCATCAACACCCCCAACTTAAATTTTTGTTTGCCCTCAAGTAAAAATCAAGTTCAGCAGATCAAAAAGGATGTCTCAAACAGTGCTACAAAAGACTCAATCATGAATGCACACAACAAGACTCAACTTACTCATGCAAGGATCAACTTTGCACTCAAAGATTCAAGTTGTGACGCACCATTATCAAAGATGCTCATGTTCACAATACTTGCTTCAAATGAAAATTCAAGCTCAACAAAGGTACTCAAATGCCCTCACAACAAAGATGATTCCATATTCACGCACAATTCTTCAACAATTTATCGTTCCGGAATCACATACAACTCTCACACTCACAAAGATGAACACATGCATGACTTCACCCATAGGTTTGCCCTTATTTTCCAATCAACATTCGTTTCAACTTGTTCAAGATCAAAACTGTCTTTTCAAAGCTTGTAACGGGGCTGAGTGGTTGTTATCCTTATGAAATGTGGTATGAGCATTAGTTTTCTTCCTTTTCTTCAGCAGTTTTACTCATGCTCGAAATTCACCCCATTATTCACCTCCAATGGAATACCGGACACCCCATTTCTTTTGCAATTTTCACAACTTATTCATTCTTTTTATTTTTCTTTCTCTGTTTTTTTATGTGGAGAGGTTCCATCTTTTTCTTCCTGATTTACCTCCTCTTTTAACCACACCCCCAACTTAGGCCGCTATTCAAACAAACCACACTTCATGAGGATTATGGGTGAATGAATAAAGAGGGGTCTCGATTGCTCAAGTTTTTTCCAAGAAAAGGATAAGGCTCAAAGGAGTTCAAGCAAGGATCACACATCTCACAAGGTTGGCCAGAAAAGAGGTATATCATCAATTTGTTTCACTCTTCAAAATTGTTGCCTAATATCATTTCAAGATCTTGCATCACTTAGTCAACCGGACCAATGGGGTAAATTCTAGGGATCATCACACAAGGTTCACGGTAAGCTTATCACACAAGGCATTGGCACCAGTATCAAATGAGACTCCACACTTTCGCTAGTGTGCAATGTTCATCACAAGAGACTCCATTCGATAACTAGCTAGTCACAACGAGATGCAAACAGTCCACATATTGTCTATGCAACTTCATTTGGCCTCATCGTAGCCGCACATTCATTTTTGTTTGATTAAGAGCATTATTCATGTCATCGGTATTGATCATAACCGATACTCAAATTTGCACAAAAACAGCCACAGTCAAACACAACAAGAGGTGGCAAAAAACAATTTAGATGGGTCAAAAACCATTTTAATTCATAACAAGGAGCCATAAGCTCAAATATCCACAAGACAATATCAACACATAATTTTGAAACACAAAAACCCAATATATACACAATATAATCACAAGAAGTACGTATGGATATACCTCACCCCATCACAAACAAAAAGACAGTTGTCCTCAAATGCAACAAAATAATCAAAAGTCAATAAAAATGATTGAGAGGGAAGTAAAGAAAGGTCTTGTCTACACAGTCACTCCATCTATCGAGGAATCAATGCTCGGGGTCACATCAGCACTAGCTCCACTAGACCCAGCCATGGTGGTGTCTCTCCAGAGGTCTGTGGGTAGTCTCGAACATCGCATCCTCCAAGTCGTCCAGATCATCATATACGACAACATCTCGCTCTCCAACTTGCTCCTCATCGGTCTCTACCTCTGACACAACAGTTACCACATCCTCCATAGGCACATCTAGTGGTAGCCGGAGGCATCTCAGAACTGCCCGGAACACCCTGAGTCTCAGCTACCTTAAACAAAGAGGTGAAGTCCGTACACTTTAGATAGTCCACGTCCTTCCTCAGGTCTGCAACCTCAGCTTTCAAAGTCATCATCTCTGAAGTAGCCCCTGTTGACATTCACAAGTCTCTACTTTCGTTGTAAGAGCGTCAATAGATGTCTGGAGAGGTGACAATGCAGCTAGGATGGCGCGCTCAATCATCCAAGGTACCTCGGCCTCTAATCGGGTAGCCCGTACATCGGCAAAATGGGCTAAGTGCCCCATCTTCAGTATCATGGCCTGAGTAAACCTGGTGAGCTTGGAAGTAGTATAAGATCCAGGAGCCTAGGAGGAAGTGCAAGAGGGTGTATATCAAGGACCAGTGGCCGGAGTAGGCAAAGCTGCCTCTGCAGGTATCGAATCAACATCAACCTCCGGGAATGTATCCATTAGAGCCTTTTACCTCTTATCCCCTTCATCCCGAGTATACTCGACCTCTATGCACAGGATATCTATGGAAGATTTGCGGGCTACCCCTATGTCCCTCTTCTCGTCACGAGGAACTTCAGCAGGTCGACATACCTCTGTAATCAGGATCCAGAAGGGAAGGGACACCTGGCGCTATTTGGCCCTCATGGCCATCTCCTGCTCAATAATGAGTCCCAAGTTGAGCCACCTGTGTGCGATGATGGATCCTAGATAGGCCGTCTTACGGTGGCGGAGGATGCACTCATTCTGTGAGGGCATGATGGAGCTACTGATGAATCCAAACCAGTACCGCACAACTACATTCAAATCCTTCTTCTCAATCGGAGCTCCTTCCTCAATCCACCTTGGGGTGGTGTCAGAAATCAGGGGAGCAAGACATCCTTTTAGCTACCCCTCATACTTATGCTCAAACCTGGTGGCTCTGTCAAGTGCAGCATTGATGTGATCATTGTTACACCCCACTTCTTTTCCCCGTACGATAGCGGACTTCACCAGTTGAAAGGCACTGGCCTTATTATTCCCCTGAAGAACTAGCTCACCATATGCAGTGTAGAACTCACAAACCCAGGTGGGGATATACGAGCATCGGGGTCTGATAAAGATGTCAATGATGGTACCAGAGTGTGAGTGTGTCCCTCACCTTTGAATATCTGCCCTCCAGGCCCTCTGTGGACAACAGTTTCTCCTTGAGAACCGTCCATAATCCCTCGGCCTTTCGGAGGTTCTTTTATCCATTTTTAGAGAGAGTAGTTGCTCCCGCATTAACAACAATGCCCCGTGCTCTTTTTCGGGGAGGGATACCACTATTGCCCAAGTTTGTCCTAGCCATATCTGCAATATATATAAAAGAGCGTTAGAAATAATCCAAGAAAAATGCATAAATCATGATCTAGAAAGACTCGCCAAAAGGATTGGCCTAAAAATTTCCCAAAAAAATGGCAAGTCGGCAATGTTCAAGGCACTTCGGTGAATCATCGACACCATTTGGCGAGCTCAAACTAGCCCGCCGAAAGTTGCAATATGATTTAGGGGTTAGGGGCGCTGAAAATGCGATCAAGGGAGACTTTCGGTGAGTCGCCGAGTGAACTCAGCGAGCTCAGTCTTCTCGCCAAAATTTACAGAACTAAATTCAACCAAATTATGAAATTAAAGGTAATCTAAGGGGAATTTGGCAAACCGCTGAGTAGTTCGGCGAGCTCCACCCAGCTCCCCAAACTGCCCAACGTGCCCATTTCAACCCCAACTCCTAAAATCAAACCTGCAACCCCCGAAAACAAAATCAAACAACATACAAACTCAAATCAGGCCAGACCCATATGACCCATGCCACCGGGGTACTCAGACTTCCCCAGTTTGGCCAAAATTGGCCATTTAACGACTTTAGCCCCCTTAAGAATGACGTTGAACGCTCCATCATTGGGCAAAGCACGTCATTTAGCATAATTTGGGTTACTCAGACTTCACCCGACTAGACCCAACAACATTTTAACGCAACCCACACGTTTATAATTAATTTAAAAGCGCAAAAATTGGGAAATTAACCATTTAGGCAATTTTAGTGCAATTTCGAGAATACAGAAGGCAATTAGAACATATTATGATTTCAGAGAGGCCCAATACAAATCAATGACATTTAAACAATTGCAAGTGAGTTCAACTGCTAATTACAAGTTTGGGATTTGGAAAACCAACCTTTATGCCGAAATATGAATATGTGATGCTAGGCGGCAAAGAATTCCAACTATGAACACAAGATCAATGACCAAAAAGCGATAAAATGCAAGAATATTGAAAATTTAAAGATCGAGTGCGATTGTATGAAGTTAAAAAAGGAGGGAATATGAAAGATTTTGAAAATTTAAACCTTTGTCCTTCTAAAAACCGTCCAGTTTGCGGGCCTTCGGCGATATTAGTTTTCCTCACCGAACCACTCGGTGACACGCCGAGCGGTTACTTACCTCACCAAGTTTTACAGGACCTCTAGCCAATTTGGAGGTCCAAACGGCAGACAAAGTTGAGCTCGCCGACCTGTTCAATAAGTCGTTGACTTGTCCATGGGCCCACCGAGTTTTACAGACTCTAACTTGATATTTTGCCGAGTCCAACGGCGGTCCAAGACGGGCACGCCGGCCTCTTTGGCGAGTCGCCGACTTGACTTTTGACTCACCAACCTGCACTTTTTCACCTGCACAATGAGCACCTCTTATTCAAAATCAAAACAAAAAGCAATAAAAACTTGGGTTACCTCCCAAGAAGCGTCTTAGTTAACGTCGTGGTACGACACAAGTGCCCACTCAAACTTCATTCTTGGGGTTCGCCATAGTATCACTAGGAAACCCCCATGTTGTCTAGGGTAAAGATGCAAAGAAATTTGACCCATTTGGATCTCCAACTGCTTGATGGAGATGGAATGAGAGGTCACCATTTGGTTGAGAGATGATGTATCTTCTTGTATTTCCTTCAAATCTTTATCCGACCCTTCAACCTTGTTGAGAATACGTGAGAGCATATCCTCAGTCGAACCACCCTCTGAATATTTCGGCTTTTGACGCTCGTGGGGAAGAACATACCTCTACTTCTCCCCATCTCTTTCCTTCCAAGTGGCATTCCGATCACGCCACTCTCTATCACGGTCTCTCCAGCCCTCATCTCTATTCCAACCTTGGTTGCCACCCGGCCTTGGGTAGTTTGCATGATAACCTCTTCCTTGGTTGGCTAGGAAGTTCACTTCCTCATTGTACAACGCTTCAAACTTGGCCTCATCGGTGTTTACACACCCAACACCCACATCATTTACACTCCTAGCACCGGTACCCATCACATTTTTGGCTAAAATGTCAAGTTAGGTCATCATCTTTGCCATGTTTTTGTCCATCTCTTGATCTTTCTCAAGTTGCTCCTTTGTCAATTTAAAATTTAAAGGGGAAACCTGATCTTCACGAGTGTACCATTCCCGGTTAATTTTTGTCATGACATCCAAGAGTTGGGCTGCTATAATGTAAGGTTGTTGTATTAGACCTCCTAGAGAAAGTTTATCAGCCACTCCCTTGTTCACCGAATCAAGGCTTCCGTAAAAGTACTGCAGCAAGACATTATCGGACAATCCATGAGTTGGGCATTGCAGCACCAACTTCTTAAATCTTAACCAAGTCTCATGGATTGGCTCACCCTCCAAACGCGTGAATCTTTGGATGTTGTCCCAAAGAGTCATCATCTTCGAAGGGGGAAGAATTGCACTTGAAATGCAGTACTGAGCTCTTCCCATGAAGTGATAGAATCTGTTGGCAACTCAGCCAACCATTTGCATGCTTCTCCCATTAGAAAAAATGGGAACAACCTAAGCCGAACAGATTCTTGAGATATGTTCTTAAAGGAGAACAACCCACAAACTTCACATTCGGTTCATCGGCATCACTGAATTGCCAATGTCATTTGGTGGCCCACTTGGCTACCATTGCTTCCATTGACACTCATTTCCTCTGTTTTAACAGCAACACAAAAACAAAAATGAAAAATAAGTAGATTCAACTATGACTAACAAGAACATAATTCAACTTCACCAAAAGAATTTCAAGCAACAACACTCCCCGGCAGCAATGCCATTTTGATTAATAACATTTCAAAGACACTTCATCCAATTCTAAGCATCAACGATCGTTAATCACTATATAACCCAACTAAATGAGTTGGGGTCGAATTCCACAGGGAGCGGTACGTGTTTCAGATTCAATTGGGAAGTATGAACATGGTCAAATCAGTCATATGAATAAAAATTATCGTGTAAAGACATCATTCAAATCAAAGGGTGACATGAATGTCAAATGGGGGTTTTCGGTTTTTATTATCAACTACAAACAACAGTCAAAAACAATACGAATTAACAACAATGAGATGGGTTCTTGGGATGTGATTGATTATAGGCTACTATAGACAAATGGGTAATTTCTACTATTAGTAAATAGCTAGATATTAGTGATTAGGCTAAGCTATAGTGGAGGTAAATTTTCCCTCGAACAATTTACCCCGAATCAAGTGATTTCTCTCGAACATCAACAAGCATGCAAAATAAGATCTGCCCACACCTTAATCCATCCACTCTATCGAGTTGAATGTGTAGGAAAGGGTTTAGAATTCACTCTCTCGAGCTGAACTCATGTCAACCCAATACCCACAAACCATAAACCAAAAACCTTAGTTCTAAAACCTCTCTCTCGAGCAAGCCAAACACACAAAGCTAGAACTGCATTTGCAACTACAATCTTAAATTAAACCATAATTAATGATTAAACTCACTTTTAAATGGCAGTTAAACTAACAATTAGCAATACCCATAAGCTAAATCAGCCCATAATCACACCCCAAGAATTGAGGTTTTAGCTAGACATTATAAAAAAGGCAAAACCCATTACCAAATTGATTATCCATCAACTGGGTAAGAGTGATTTCATCCTTACAATGCTCCAATTTGAAGATTATCAAAGACCCACTTCCAATTTGTCAAAAGTGAATTCCCTCAATCCTTCAAAGCTAAGGAAAACTAGAGAGAACTGTCTCTAAGTTTGATAAAATATTCTAATATAGATAATAGATGAATAAAAGATCCTAAACTAAATGTTCAAAAATGTATTTATAGTCGCCGAAAATAGCAACGAAAGCTCATTCGATGAAGTAAGTCGGGCTCACCGAACCACACGTCGAGCCTTTCTTTGGTCTCTTCATCGCCTTTCTGCCTTGCCATTCAGCATCCTCAAGGTCTGTAACTTTGGGCTATCTAGCACTGCATCGTGGAACTACTCGGTGATCAACCGACTACTCCTTTTTATCACCGACTTGGTTTCTTTCCTAAGGTCTTGGCACACCGGAACGTTAGGTGGTTAGATAGTCATTCGGCAATTCGCCAAGTGAACTTGGCGATTACTATGCTTGCCTTTCTTCATTCTTTCAGCTCGTAAGGTTCCTTTTTGCAAGTTAGTGTCCTTGCTTTGTTCCTCAATCCATATACCTAAAAATCAAGGATTTTACATCAGTTATGGCACAAATTAAGCATTTGAGGACATTAAATCTATATAAACAAAGCCCTAAATGAATCCAAATCTCAGACTCATCAAGAGGACATAAGGAAAACATGATATGCATGCCAAAGATTTAACATAAAAAATCCTTTAAAGAAAAATAAAAAATCATGAGTACAGTCAATGCATCTTAAAATCATAATGAAAGCTTCATAAAACTTTTAAAATCAACTTAGTTCATTTTGTGGGATATTTATGTTAATTGACATAGACCATGTGAGCTATAACATGGAATCTGGTGTCTTGCTCCCACACTGTAAAGAGATTTCCTACTTGCTAAGGTAAATGTCATGACCCACCACTTTTCCCTCTAAATTTTGCATCAGAAGAGGGGAGGAAGAATATAGAGTTGTGGAAAGGTTTGTGGAAGACTCTAGAACTCCCTAGATATTTCCTTGAAAGGCTTACATTGGAAAAAGAACAGTCCTTACTAGAATATTCTAAAGAAGTATAGAGATTTCTTAGGGAAGGTTATAGAATCACATGGAAAGTTCTTGGAATATTCTATAGTTGTAGAGAACTATACAATAAGGACTAAATTGTAAATATATAGGGACTTGAGTAGTAATTATTATTTACACTTTAGCCCCTGGGATTGTAGTATAAATAGATGGGCACTCATTTGTAAACCATCCAAGCTTGAAGCAAGCAATCAAGCAAGTTGTAAGCAATCTTCCAAGCAATACAAATCCTTCTTTCAACGTTCTCTAAGTCTTTCTTTACATTCTCTTAGTGATCTTAGTTCAAAGGGCTTACTTGAGCTTACAAGATCTTGAAAGATTAGTGAGTAAGTTGTCAAGTACCACACAAAGCTTTAGTGAGACTCTAAGTCCGTGACAACGTGGTATTGGAGCAAATGTTTGTTACTGAGGGAATGACCAACGAAGGAGACTTTAACGCCACTAGAAACAACAACATATATCTAGATGGTGGAAAGAAGAGATGCAAGGGGAAGAAGGACCATAAGAGTACTGAAGAGGTGTTGCTAGACCCTACACCAAATGAGGTGCTAACATCTCACCCACCATTGACCACGAAGCAAGTGTCGATGACCGTGGCGACGAGCCCATTGACGTCACACCTGGAGAGGAGTGGATCGCAAGGGTTGAAATGGTGAGGCAGGTCATGGAGATCTTAGGCAAGCGCTTGAATAAGGTCAATGGCAAGTTCAAGACTTTGAAGGACTTCACCCATGAGAAGAACGACCACATCCGCAAGGAGTTAGAAGGCCGCCAGCGTGCTGAGTTCGAAATGAAGGAGGCTATCACTTCCTTGGAGTGTCATCTCATAGAGACGTTGAGCACGATTGAGACCATGAAGGCAGAGATGAAAGCACTCAAGAAAGGCGTGGAAGTTGGAGGATCATCGTCGTTCGACCGAGATAGGGAGGTTAAGGTCGAGGCTCCCATGCCACCTATGTTCAAAGGCGTCTGTAACGCGCAATAGGTGGAGAATTTTTTATGGCACTTGGAGAATTACTTCAAGTGTAACCGAGTGAAAAATGAAGAAAATAAGATCAACACCAATGTGTTGTATGTAACACCCCGAATGCTAACCAAGAGTCGCTTGTCGATAGACCATTGCTTAATTACTACAGTATGTTTTACTCTCATTTTGGGAAGTTGAAATGTTGTGATATTTGCAAACTTGATTCACATAAATTGTGATAGTAATTTAATGGGTTGTATTGGGGTATTTGCGTAATATTCTAGTTGAAATTATCTATAACTTGAAAGGGAGGTCAGGTATATACATATTGGTATATATGTATACTTTTGGGCAGCACACCTTTTACTTTTAGGCAGCCAACCTTTGACTTTGGATGTATCTAGTAAGTGATAAATATCACTTTTATAACACATAATCTCACACCTTCTCTATGAGAATTAGTGTCCTTTAACTCTAATAAACCTGTAGAACTTCCTCTAACCATATTACTCACAAAATTTCAAGAAAATCTTAGTTCTTTTCGCTGGAATTTGAGATACACCCTTCTCTTTGGTGAGTAGTCGAAATCTGTTTCTGAGCTTAGTAGTGTTTATTACTTTTAGAATATCTCGTTCTCTAGAAATCCTTTTTCGTGAATAAATATGATTTGCAAAGATAATTGATATACCTACAACTCTTATGTTTATGTACAACTCTAATTTAGTTGTTATGGATTCCAAATATGGGACGCAACATATGACAAGTTCTGTCCAGATTTCGGAATTTGAAATCCTGTATGTTCAACTGTTAGTGTTTTGATTATATCTTTTTGTACAAAATGTATTTTGAGGTGATTCTTGATTATTTGCAAGCTTAAGAGTTGTACCTACATCTTTTATGAAGAATATAAAGTCCAGTTTTGCCGTTTTCTGCTTCAAATTTAAGTTGTGACATGAAGTACTCTATTGGCCAAAATTACTGTTTTGGGACCATAGTCGTATTAGTACAGGCTAGGCTTACTTGTAATGATAACCCTGTGTTAAGTCATCATTATTGAGCTACTAGAAAGTAAATAAGTTATTAAATTCATTTTTTTAAGGTTGTATATACTCGTGTACAAGTTGAAGACCTTGATACGCTGGTTGGTCTACGATTTGAACACTTGAAGTTGTGTTGGACTATTTCTATGCTAAAGAAGTGAGGTTTGTGTATAAACTTGTACTTGTACTCTTTTTACCAACTGGTATATCTGAAAGTTTATCTTGGTACCTTGGTTACCTCTTGTCACTTTGCATTGTCGCATTGGTATCCTTTAAGTTATTAAAGACACTTGTATTACTCTCCCACCTGTACGAAATGTTTGAACACCTGGAACCCTTGTTGGGACCCTGTCCTTCTTGTGGCTGGGACTTTGTCACTATTGGCATGCCTCTTGATTCAGATAATTTGCCATCTTGACTCTGGATTTTTAGTTCGTCTTAAAAATGGAAGTTTTCCATTTTAAGTACGAACTAGAAAGACATTTTTAATATGGTTCTTGGTTTTCTTGATTATTGGGCTTTGACCCTTCTTGATACAGGGTGTCGACCATTTTTGATACCTGTTTGTGGTTGGTGTGACGACATGATGTATATATTGGGCAATCCTTGTTATTGAATCTCTTAGAAAATGGTGCTATGAGCGTTCTTGACATTTGGATCTTTAAATATCAAAATTGATACTCTTTATATATTGTTTACTTGATTTGTTTGTTATGTTTCAATTGTGTGCCTATGACTTGAGAAAGGTAGCTTAGTGAATCTGAGGGCTCCGAACCTATAGTTTTTACACCACTAATCTATATGCTTAGCGATAGTTGTTTCTATCGTAGGGAAAGATCGAGAGGAGGTACGAAGTTGGCTATTGGAGATGGAGATTTTGAGAGCCTTAAGGAAGATCACATTTGCATATAGACATCTATATTTTGTATAAACCTTGGGACTTATACATGATCTATGTGTTGTATATTTACATGAAATTTTGAGGGTTAATTTGATCATGTCACCATGGGTTGTAATATGAGTATGGCTATATGTTTTATTCTTTTGGGCTGTGTAAGCCCAAGTCTTGTAATAGATTAAATTTACCACTTGTTTTGAATGGTTGTGTGAAGCATGAACCACCTAATTTGGGTACTCAGAAGTTGATAATATTCTTTTTATATCATTTTTGCAGTGTGAGGATAGTATATGCATAAAAATCTCATGAGTTATTGCCTTATATTATTTTGGAAGGGTTTTTCCACCCTAAGTTAAAATTCTGCGCAATATCAATTTGACATCAAATAAATGTTTAAATGGGCAGGATGCACATCCATAAATTTATTTTTTTTCTTTATGAACCTAATCCCTCTACTAAATTTTAATCTATATGGCCATAGTTAATCTCTTTTAAATGTCGCAAGTATTTAATTATATTTCTTGTTTAAGTGGTAGTTTTCTTTCGAAAGGGTCGCTAAAATCCTCGTATTAGAACCTAGGTTTGTGGTTCTGGGACTTTTGTTGTGAATTACTTGTATACTTGTTCGCTTTCGAAAAATGTTCTACATCGATTATTTGTTCACTTACATGGTTTATAATATTTTTATCGCATGTAGAGTGCATATGTATCAAGTACATGTCCCTAATGCAATGTGATTTTCCCTTTTGAAGGAATTAAGTTATGGCCTCTTCTTCTGACCGACCTATGGAAGCTGCTCATGAAAGGTCGGGTACCTCTGTTTCCAAACCTCATGCACTAGAAGAGGTTGGAGAACATTTCTCGAATCAATATATTCCCCACACTAGTGGGTCTGAAGTGGGAAACCATCACGGTGTAAAAGTTGGTTCACATCCTCACATGAGTCGTGGTACTCAAGCCATGAATCCTCATTTTCAACAAATGGCTGAATTCTTCCACCACATGGCTGAATCGATGCGTGATCCCAACAAGATTAACTTTGAGAAAATGAGGAAAATGGGTGGAGTGAAGTTTGAAGGTACTGTTGATCCCACGAATGCTGAACAATGGGTGGAGCGCATGGAGAGGGTATTTGAGCAGTTGGAATGTTCAAATGTTGCCAAATTTAAGTATTCTATTTCACTATTACAAAAGGATACTGATGATTGGTGGGTAAGTGTTCCGAATGCCAAGGTAAAACCTCTTATTCTTACTTGGGATGATTTTCTTAAGGAATTTCGTATGAAGTATGTCCCACCTGCTTATTGTGATGCAAAGAAAAAAGAGTTTTTGAATCTAAGGCAACGAGGTATGTCTATTGTTGAGTACCAACAGAGGTTTCTAAGGCTCTCTCGTTATGCTGGAGGTATTATTAAAGAGGAAAAAGAAAAGTGCAGGAAATTTGAAAATGGTTTAAATGATTCCAATAGGAAGAATGTGGCGATCCTGGAACATGAGAACTTTTGTAAGTTAGTGTCTGCTGCTTATACGTGGGAACGACTTGATAAAGAAGAAGCAAGTACAAATGAAAACAAATTTCGAAAGCCTAGACGAGATTTTGGAGGTCCATCAAAAAGGGGAAGGTTTGATGATTCTAAGGCTGGTAGTGTTAACAAGGCACCTCAACAAAAGCAAAACATATCAGAATTTTCTATAGCTAGCACTCCAAATTATGGCCAAGGCAAGCCTCGCGTTCCCACTTGCCCACAGTGTGGAAAGAATCATTATGGTACTTGCAGGAGAGCTTCTGGTGCATGTTTCAATTGTGAGAGCTTTGATAATAAAGTGAAGGATTGCCCTAATCCTAATAATGCTCCTTCTTTGAGAACTGAAAGCTCAGTTCATAAGCCTTCTATTAATCCTCCTCAAACTAATAGAGGTGCAAGACTTAAAACCACCCAAGTGCAAGTGGAGCTAATAAAGCTAGTGGACCAAGGACTAATGCATGTGCTTATGCTATGAGGCAGAGGGATGATCAAGATGGACAAGACGTGGTTGTCAGCAAATTTTACTTATTTGGTTTATGTGTGTACACTATTTGATCCTGGTTCTACACATTCCTATCTTTGTTCATTACTTGTTCTTCCTGAAAACGTGAAATCTACGAGACTTAATTATGATGTGCTGGTTGAAAGTCCTTTGGGTTATCAAGTTGTGTGTAATCGAGTTTACCAAGATTGTCCCTTTGTGATTCAAAACCTAGTCTTCCCTACTGATTTGATTGAAACGCCCTTCAAGGATTTTGAAGTTATTACTGGGATGGATTGGCTTTACAAATATCATGCAGTAGTAGATTGTAGGTCTAAACATGTGACTTTTAAAGATCCTACATTTTCACACATTATTGTACAAGGTGAAAGATCATTGACATCTAGTATTATTTCTGCGGCCTTGGCAAGAAAGTTGATGCGTCATGGTTGTGGGGCATACCTTGCTCACATAGTTGATACACAGTTTAAGAGTCCTTGTAACAAGGACATACCTGCTGTATATGATTTCCCCGAAGTCTTCCCCGAAAATCTTACTGGGTTGCCCCCGAAAAGAGAGGATGAATTTCCAATCGAGCTTATTCCTGGATATACCCCTATTTCTATCACTCCTTATATAATGGATCCAGCAGAATTAAGAGAATTGAAATCTCAATTGCAAGAACTTCTTGAGAAAGGTTTTATTCGACCTAATGTTTCTCCTTGGGGAGCCCCTATTTTATTCGTAAAGAAGAAAGATGGCACTCTTAGGCTTTGTATTGACTATAGAAAATTGAACCGAATAACAATCAAGAACAAATATCTACTACCAAAGATCGATGATTTGTTTGACCAACTGAAGAGTGCTAAAGTATTCTCAAAGATTGATTTAAGGTCTGGATATCACCAACTGCGTGTTAGAGAGAAAGATGTCCCTAAAACTGCTTTTAGAACTCGGTATGGTCATTATGAATTTTTAGTGATGCCATTCGGATTGACAAATGCTCCTGGGGTATTCATGGATCTAATGAATCGAGTATTCAAGCCTTATCTTGATCAGTTTGTAGTTGTCTTTATAGATGATATTTTAATATTTTCCAGAAGTAGTGAAGACCATGATAAACACCTTCGGATTGTTTTAAAAATTTTGAAGGAGAAAGAACTTTATGCTAAACTTTCCAAGTGTGAATTTTGGCTTGATGAAGTGGCTTTTCTGGGACATGTTGTATCAACCGAAAGCATGAAGGTGGATCCTAGTAAGATACAAGCAGTTGTTGAATGGAGACCTCCCGAAAGTCCAACTAAGGTAAGAATTTTCTTGGGCTTAGCAGGATACTACAGAAGTTTTGTGAAAGGTTTTTCCATTATCACTTCCCCTTTGACTAAGCTCTTGCAGAAGGAAGTAAAGTGTATTTGGGATGACAAATGCCAAGAGAGCTGTGAAACTCTAAAATCCTTGTTGACTTAGGCGCATATACATACTCTACCAATTGAAGGGAAAGAATATGTAGTATACAGTGATGCGTCTCACAATGGTCTAGGATGCGTTTTGATGCAAGAAGGGAAGGTTATTTCTTATGCCTCTCAGAAATTAAAACCACATGAATTGAATTATTCTACTCATGATCTTGAACTTGCGGCTATAGTGTTTGCTTTAAAATTTTGGCGGCATTATTTGTATGGAGAGAAATGTCATATATTCACTAATCACAAGAGCTTAAAGTACTTGGGTACTCAGAAGGAGCTAAACCTAAGACAACGTAGATGGCTTGAACTCATCAAGGACTATGACTGCACGATTGATTATCATCCAGGTAAAGCTAATGTGGTTGCAAATGCCTTTAAGTCGAAAATCCTTCGCAATCATTTCTTTGAGTCCTTTTCACTTGCTCCTTGAGTTAGAGCCATGAATGTTTTTTTTACACTTGATTCAAAAGGTTCAGTTATTGCTAATTTGCAAGCAATATTACTTGAACAGGTGAAAGAAGCACAAAAGTTAGATGAGAAACTTGTAAAATTGACCAGAGAAGTTCAAAATGGGGAAAACTTGATTTTACATTAACGGAGGATGGTGGCTTATTTTATCAAAAAAGGTTATGCGTCCCAAATGATGACAAATTGAGGAGAAAAATATTGAATGAAGCACATACCTCACCATATGCAATGCATCCTGGGGGTACAAAGATGTACCAGACCATCAAAGAAAACTATTGGTGGAATGGTATGAAGAGAGACATTGCAGAGTTCATTTCTAAATGTTTGGTTTGTCAACAAGTAAAGGCAAAACATCAGGTCCCAGTTGGTTTACTACAGTCGTTGTCGATGCCGGAATGGAAATGGTAGAGAATAACTATGGACTTTGTTTCTGGACTTCCTCGCAATCAAAGAAATCATGATGCAATATGGGTGATTGTGGACAGGCTAACCAAGAAGGCTCACTTCTTAGCAATCAGGATGGATTACTCACTTGAGCATTTAGCTGAATTGTACATTAATAAGATTGTAAGACTACATGGGATCCCTGTGTCTGTTGTATTTGACCGAGACCCAAGGTTTACATATAGATTTTGGGGCAGCTTGCTAGAAGCTTTGGGTACTAAGTTGAAATTTAGCACTTCATTCCATCTTCAAACAGACGGCCAGTCGGAAAGAGTGATACCAATGTTGGAGGATATGCTTTGAGCTTGCATTATGGATTTTGAGGGTAGTTGGGACAAACACTTGGCTTTGATAGAATTTGCTTACAATAACAGTTACCAATCGAGTATTGGAATGCCTCCCTATGAAGCCTTATACGGAAGAAAGTGTCGGACCCCTCTTTGTTGGAGTGAAGTTGGTGAAAGGAAACTTATTTGTCCTGAAATTATGCAATAAACAGAAAACAAGGTAAAAATTATCAAGGATCGTCTAAAGATTTCTTCGGATAGTGATGAGTCCACAAATTGGACTCATTTAGGGCTTTATTTTGATAATAATAGTGCCCTCGAATGCTTATTTTGTCTAAATATCTGATGAAAACTCTTAAGTTTCAGGTATTTGAAGTTTTAGTGAAAGCATGGACACTTAGGCGCAAAAAGGAACAAAGAGGCTGAAAAGAACGACGAAGCTGAAATTCGAGCATCGCCAAGCACACTTGGCGATCCGCCGAAGGGATTTACTCCGCCCTTTGTTCCAGTACGCGAAGCCCTGAAGGAGAAGGATAAAAAAGGCGATGAAAGGAGCAGTCGACGCTTCACCAAATAGTTCCGCGAAGTAGTACTATACCGCCCAATGGTCCAGAATGTGAAGGTGCTGAAGGCAAGCACGAAACAACGATGAGGCATACGAAGGGCGAGTCACCGAAGTCATTCGGCGACATCAACTAACTTCACCGAAAGATCCGCCACCGCTATTTTCTGAAGTCTATAAATACTAAAATTATTATTATTTTTAAGTGTCAAACTTTTATTTTAGTTTCCATAATAGAATAGTACTTTTTAGATATTTTCTCTCAAGTTTGGAGAGGGTTTTTGAGAACTTGAAGAAAGGAGTTCATCTTCCCCAAGTTGGAAGTGGGTTTCTCTATTCTTCTTCCTTTGCTTAAATTAAGGTTTAATTTCTTATACACATTTGATTTTACTATCATTTTAGGTGTATTTTGTTATTTCTTGATGTGTGGCTAAAAACCCCCATTCTTGGGGTGTGATTTAGCAAATATGTGTTGATATTGTTATTGGATCTTGCTTGCTGATAGGCTAAATGTATTTTAATGGTGATTTCACCTAGTGGTTGTGATTTAATCTAAAGGGTTTGTAGTTGCAAATACAAAGTCACTCATGTGTTTTCGGCTTGCCCGAGAGGGAACTTATTTCCATTTAAAGCTTAACCTAGTCACTATTATTTTGCAAATTTCCTATCGAAAGCATGTACCCAACGATTTATCTCAGCTTGTATTGCGGTCACACCCCAAGAACTTCTCCTCATACTTGATTTTCTTGTTAATTTTAGCTATTTTTACTACTTGTGACAAAACCCTCATTTGATATTTGACACTTTTGTGTCACCCCCTTTAATTTACTATGTTTTTGTTCGTTAATGTCTTTAGCCACGACTAATTAGAGCTAAATTTTATTTTCTATCAATTCTCAAAACCACTCCCTTGGGACACGACCCCAACCTTTAGTTGGGTTACTATACTATCGACGATCGTAGACACTCATACCGTAGGTTAGTGTCTTTGGTCACGATAAGCATCAGATAGACAAAAGTCATACACTGACCTAAAAAGGTGTGATATTGAATATCAAGTTGGAGATAAAGTATTCTTAAATGTGTTTCCATGGAAAAATATTATGAGATTTGGCCAAAAAGGAAAACTTAGTCCCTGATTTATTGGACCTTATGAGATACTTGAAAGGATTGGACCAGTTGCATATAAATTAGCCTTGCCACCAGAGTTAGACAAGATCCACAATGTCTTCCATGTTTCTATGCTCAGAAGATATCATTCTAATCCATCTCATGTTTTTCCAGTTGAATCTATAGAGGTTAATCTTGACTTGACATATAATGAAGAACCTATCTTAATTCAAGCTCGGGAAGTGAAGCAACTTAGAAACAAGAGAATCCACTTAGGAAAGGTACTTTGGAGGAAACATTTGGGAAAAGAAGCGTTTTGGGAGCATAGTTGTATTTGTACAGGCTAGGCTTACTTGTGATGATAACCCTGTGTTAAGTCATCATTATTGAGCTACTAGAAAGTAAATAAGTTATTAAATTCATTTTTTTAAGGTTGTATATACTCGTGTACAAGTTGAAGACCTTGATACGCTGGTTGTTCTATGGTTTGGACTCTTGAAGTTGTATTGGATTGTTTCTGTGCTAAAGAACTGAGGTTTGTGTATAAACTTGTACTTGTACTCTTTTTACCTGCTGGAATATCTGAAATTTTATCTTGGTACCTTGGTTACCTCTTGTCACTTTGCATTGTCGCATTGGTATCATTTAAGATATTAGATACACTAGTATTACTCGCCCACTTGTACAAATTGTTTGAGCACCTGGCACCCTTGTTGGGACCATGTCCTTCTTGTGGCTGTGACTTTGTCACTATTGGCATGCCTATGACTTGAGAAAGGTAGCTTGGTGAATCTGAGGGCTCCGAACCTATAGTTTTTACACCACTAAGTTATATGCTTAGCGATAGTTGTTTCTATCGTAGGGAATGATCGAGATGAGGCATGAAGCTGGCTATTGGAGATGGAGATTTTGAGAGCCTTACGGAAGATCACATTTGCGTATAGGCATCTATATTTTGTATAAACCTTGGGACTTATATATGATCTATGTGTTGTATATTTACATGAAATTTTGAGGGCTAATTTGATCATGTCACCATGGGTTGTAATATAAGTATGGCTATATGTTTTGTTCTTTTAGGCTGTGTAAGCCCAAGTCTTGTAATATATTAAATTTACCACTTGTTTTGAATGGTTGTGTGAAGCATGAACCACCTAATTTGGGTACTCGAAAGTTGGTAATATTCTTTTTATATCATTTTTGCAGTGTGAGGATAATATATGCATAAAAATCTCGTGAGTTATTGGCTTATATTATTTTGGAAATGTTTTTCCACCATAAGTTAAAATTCTACGCAATATCAATTTGACATCAAATAAATGTTTAAATGGGCACGATGCACATCCTTAACTATTTCTTTTTTTTTCTTTATGAACCTAATCCCTCTACTAAATTATAATCAATATGGCCATAGTTAATCTCTTTTAAATGTTGCAAGTATTTAATTAGATTTCTTGTTTAACTGGTAGTATCCTTTCAAAAGGGTCGCTACATTGTATCTTTCGGAGATTGTCATGCTATGGTGGAGGCGTAAAGAGTCGAAAATAGGGAAGCGAGTTTGCACCATAAACACTTGGGAGCAATTTCGAGTGGATTTCAAGAAGGCTTTCGTCCCTAACAACGTCATCTATGAGGCGAAGCGTAAATTTAGGGAGTGGGTAGATGGGCAACATACACGCATACGCTGAACGGTCAGGACTATCGATGAAGCCATCATCCAGGCCGAAGCTTTGACAGACTTCAGGCACGAAAAGCCAAACAGAACCAGAGGAGAGGAGATGGGAGGTAGTCATAACTAAGGTAGGGGAGATCGTGGCAAAATCAAGGACCAACGGCCACATCCCAAGAATCATTATGCATATAGGTCCGATGGCAAGAAGTCTGGATGGCATGGCGACACAGAGAAGAAGGCAGAAACTTCCAAAAGAAACTGTTGCTACATATGCGGTGGGTCGCATGGCTATGCAAGGTGCCCTGAACTAAAGAGCTTAGTGTTATCCAACAGGAGCAGAAGGAGAAGGATGCACAGGAGCTAGGACAAGTCGTAGAGACGACGTAGTTGGGATTGATACGACTATGCAGAGCCATCACGAAGCAACCAAGGAAGTCGGGAGAATACAACACGCACTATGTCGACATCACGATCAATGGAAGACCCGCTCGGTCTATGGTCGACACGGGTGCAGAGGCCAAGACGATAACCACAAGGTTGGGGCTGAGTTACAGTCCAAGTAACGCCCAAATCAGTAAGGTCAATGCACCACCGATTCCCGTGTGTGGAGTCGCGCATGGAGTAAGCATAACGTTAGGCGAGTGGTAAGGTAAAACCTACTTCACTATCGCTCCTTTAGACCTTTTTGATATAATTCATCGGCAAGAGTTCTTCCAAGAGTGTCACGTGGTGATCGATCCTTACCTCCAATGAATTTTGGTCATGGAGCAAGAAGGATCATGTATGGTGCCCCTGGTTAAGGTACCGAAGATGGAAGGACAAGTTCGACTAACGGTCATGCAGCTCGAGAGCAGCCTTAAGAAGAAGGAGTCAACATTCGTAGCCACCATTGCAAGTTCGGAAGAAGACAATGGTGCTAAAGGGTCCTTGCCACCATGCACGAAGAAGGTTCTAGAAAAGAACAATGACGTGATGCCAAAGAAGCCTCCAAGTCGCTTGCCTCTTAGGAAGGAGGTAGATCATAAGGCCAAGCTAGAAGTGATAAAGAAGAAGCTGAAGGAGTTGCGCCAGGGCATTGATCGAGTCAATGAACTATTTGTCACACATGCGAGAAGACAAGACTCGGTTGGCTATGCAACGACGATGTGACGCGGTCGTCGCATCAATAGGTGGGGGAGAGTGTCATGACCCGCCACTTTGCCTTTCAAATATTGCACCAGAAGTGGGGAGGAATAATCTAGATATGTGGAGAGGTTTGTGGAAGATTTTATAACTCCCTAGATATTTCCTTGAAAGGCTTACATTAGAAGAAAAATAGTCCTTAGTGGAATATTCTAGAGAAGTATGGAGATTTCTTAGGAAAGGTTAAAGAATCACATGGAAAGTTCTTGGTATAATCTAGAGTTGTAGAGAATTCTAGAATAAGGATTAAATTTTAAATATGTAGGAACTTGAGTAGTAATTATTATTTACACTTTAGACCCTAGGATTGTAGTATAAATAGAGGGACTCTCATTTGTAAACCATCCAAGCTTGAAGCAAGCAATCAAGCAAGTTGTAAGCAATCTTCCAAGCAATACAAAGCCTTCTTTCAAAGTTCTCTAAGTCTTTCTTTACATTCTCGTAGAGATCTTAGTTCAAAGACTTACATGCGCTTACAAGATCTTGAAAGATTAGTGAGTAAGTTGTCAAGTGTCGTACGGAGCTTTAGTGAGACTCTAAGTTCGTGACATAAAGGACCATAAACTTCTAGCTTAGGTGGATCCACTAGCTATGTCTTTCTAAGAAAATTCTACAAGGCACGTAGTAAGGGACACAGAGATTGCTACTATAGACCTGATCTCTACTAACATGATAGCCTACATCTCAATATCCTCTCGGTGCCAGGTAAAATTCCAATGGAATAGTTATATTCCTAACATATCATCATACATGGAAAAGTACAATTAAATTACTAATCCAATCTTAAAACATCATAGAGTATCTCCTTAAATCATGAATCATGCATGTGGGAGAAAATCTTTCACCAAATCACGATCCCTTTATCTGAGAAAACTTTTCATAATTTCATTGATGCTCATCTTAAAGAAACTTTTAGATCATAAAATAACTTTTCAGAAATCATTCATAAACTTTCATAAATTAACATTGACAAATTCATAGCTTTCATTCATAAACTCATATCTTCATAAATTTATAGTCAAAATATAAACAATGCATGAGTCCATATGAAATCAATTGAAAATCATGTAATTGATTTAAATTAATCATAAGAAGATAAAAATCAAACAATCGAAACATTACAATGAAGACCCATGGAGAATTGGATGAAAACCAAATCAATTTTGATGAAATTGAATTTGAAGAATTGAGATCTTTTGGGACTCAATAGGTGAATAGAACCCATTGATGAATTCCCACATACCTTGATGATCTAAGCCCAAAATAAATGGAGGAAAAAAAAGACTTGAGGCTTGAATCCTTAAGTATTTTTCCTTGATATTGAGAGAATATGGAGAGGATGATGTGGATGGGAATTAGGGATTTTAGAAAATGAAAGGGTTTGGGTAGATTTAACTATAAAAGGTAGTTATAGGACTTAAAATTTGGATCAAAACGACATAATATAGGTATTGAGTGCATTGAAAAAGACTCAAAAACCCTTAATAAATAACTGCCGAAGGACCCTACGCTTGGATCTATGGGCCGAAGAAATTTCTACGGACCATACTGGTATATCGTAGGTCGAGTTAGTGAGGCCTAAATTTGGCCAACTTCCAATGACTCCATTCTACAGACCGTCAAACCTTCTAATGTTCGTAGACCCCTCTTTTAACCCAAAATTTCACTAAGTTTGGATTGCCTATACGAAACCTTTCTACGACTCGTCCAATTTTCTACGACTAGTCCTGTTCATTCGTAGGTCATACTCAAGAAACTTGAAATTCGAAAAACTAAACCCTAGTTCTACGATTCTCTTCCTACGGTCTGTAGATTTGTATCGTAGACCACTGGATCAATGCAAAACCTACACTTTTCCTTTCCTTTCAACTTTTCCATATCTGAGGTGTTACATGAATATATCCATATCATCTCTCAGATACATCCACATCTCCTCTCGAATATATCTATATCGATTTTTTAATTATTGCAATAATTTTCATATAATATTAGGGCCCGAAACAATGACTTTAATGAAGTTTAGTTTATTTTAGGAAAAATAGATTTAGCTAATTTATTTGTAAAGAGAAGGAGAAAAGTATAAGAAAAGATGGTGTCAATTCATGATTCATCCTTTTTTGCCATAGAGCATATGAGATGAAATACGAAGTAGGAATTGACCTGTTTCCACTAGTGAGCTCCTCTATCTTTGTTGAAAAGGTTGATGTGACGTTGGTGCAGCGTAGCTATATTGTCCCATTAGTGTTATCTAGTGGACACGGCATCTCATGTCTCCTCTTATCACTATGATGAATGCTAACCAAAAATTGAATAGCCATAAATCTATAAAAGCAGTGGAAAAGATATTTCTTCTTTTGAAATGTTAACAGAATTTATACCCCCAGGGCCTTTTTGTAACAGTATGTGTTTGTTCCATTATCAATAATTTGGCCCACCCTCCTCTCCCCTACCCTCCCTGATATACACTAATTTTTCCTTCGATCTTTGCTTCAAAGAAAAGAAAATATATATATTTTTATTTTAACAAACTAGTAGAGTAACTATTTTTTTTCATTTCATTTTAATTTCAATTGAATATAGGAGCTTGCTTACCGGCGATGCCAACGCCGGTGAGCACTGCCAAGCAATGCTTGACGGAGGAGGCAGCGCGTGCGCTAGAAGATGCAGTGGCCGTCGCTCGTCGCCGGAGCCACGCGCAGACTACATCTCTCCATGCCGTTTCTGCGCTTCTTGCACTTCCATCATCTACCATCCGTGACGCCTGTGCACGTGCTCGCAGCTGCGCGTACTCACCACGGCTCCAATTCAGAGCTTTAGAACTCAGCGTCAGCGTTTCTCTTGATCGTTTGCCCACAGCCAAAACCCTAGACGAGCCGCCTATTTCTAATTCTCTCATGGCAGCAATCAAGCGCTCACAAGCTAACCAAAGAAGGCATCCTGATACTTTCCACATCTATCAACAACTTCAACAACAGAATTCCTCTAACTTCTCGATTTCTACTCTAAAAGTTGAACTGAAGCATTTTATACTATCCATTTTGGATGACCCGATTGTGAGCCGAGTTTTAGGGGAAGCGGGTTTTCGGAGTTGTGATATAAAGCTTGCACTTCTCAATCCACCGGCTATTTCTAGGTTTTCCAAGGCACGTTGCCCACCTATGTTTCTTTGTAATTTAACCGATTCGGAGCTTAGCAAACGTGGGTTTAACTTTCCATTTTCTAGTGTTTCCGGAAAGGGGAATATTGATGAGAACTGTAGAAGAATCGGTGAGATTCTTGTGAAGAAAAGCTGTAGAAACCCGTTATTGATCGGTAATTGTGCAACTGATGCACTTTACAGCTTCACTGATTGTGTACAGAAAGGTAAAGGTGGTGCCTTGCCTGATGAAATTAAGGGGTTGACTGTAATTTCTTTTGAAAAAGAATTTTCTGATGGGAGTGAAGAAATGATCAGCTTGAAGTTTAAGGAAGTGACTGATGCTGTAGAGTGTTGTACAGGGGATGGAATTATAGTGAATTATGGTGAATTGAAGGTGTTTATTGATGATGGGTCAGTGAGCTATATCGTTTCTAAGTTCACAAAATTGGTGCAAGTAAATTGTGGGAAACTGTGGTTAGTTGGAGCAGCAGCAAGTTATGACATTTATTTGAAGTTCTTGGCTCGGTTCCCTACAATTCAGAAAGACTGGGATTTACATCTGCTGCCCATTACTTCATCCACTCTTCCAATTGGAGGACTACCTTCCAGATCCAGGTGGGATTTTCTTCCATATTCTATTGCATTTTCTTTAACAGATATTATTATAATGCTTTATAGCATAAGTGCTGATTTTTTTTTTTTTTTTTTTTTATCTGTATATGACAAGGTCTCAAATTTTTTTATACGCTTGACTTTAAACGTTGTCAATATGGTTGTTGTACCTACGCAGAGTTTGAACTACCATTATTTATGAGATCTTCACATAACTTCAGAAGTATACCATGAAGTTTTCTCATTTGGGACTCTGGACGAGTTGCTTGAGAAACATGAATACAAAAGTAATTGGTCTCATCCCTTTGTGGTGGTTGCCAATGTAGTTTTGCTTTTTTGGATGCTTTTATGCAGTATATGTGAATAATTTTGACACCATCTTAGTGCAACTTTAATAAAATGATTCTTTGACTTATCAAATAGCTATTCGATTACAGGTTTGGCAAAACCCAGAGTTTTTGGTGCTGATGTTGTATTTGTGTTAAAAGATCCAATTAATATGTAAAAGTATTATCAAGAACCCAATAAATTTCTTTTTCTAGAATCAAGGACCCATAAACTCAAAATTCTAGCCCTGCTTTTAAACTAGTAGTTATATTTTTCTGTTATAATGCTTTAGTAGTTCAAATATCTCTCATACTTAAGGTACAGGTTTTCTGGTGTTACTGCTGGTGGAAGCACATAGTTGATAAATTTATAAGAAGATACCTCAAAAGTATTTTATTCACTAGCACAATTTATTAGGTGTAGATCTATTTCTAGATGGATTTTCCAGTGTATAACCTCATCTTGTCGAAAAGCATGTTTTTTTAGATGTACCTTGTAACTACAGAATCCGTTTGAATGTTTATCTTCATTCTTTTAGCCTCACCAGATCTTTGTTATTACTAAGTTAGTTGCATCACATGCAATTGCGTATTAAGCTGTTTTCTTCCATAGTATATTGGTTGTAGAGTACCTCTTGCTTCTTAACCTTGCATATCCATTGTAATCACCATCCTTGAGAAGTGAAGAGTGAAGTAAACTTGGCCAAATTTTTGTACCATTTGGACAACTAACTTTGTACATTAAAAATTATGTACACAATCTTTTTCCCTTTTTTTGAGATATCCCATCTTTTCCCCTTATATTTAATTTATTAATTTTTCTTCTATATTATACATTTCCCTTTATTAGCTAGCTAAGTTATGTACTGGGTAGACTGTGCTCCATCATTTCCCTCCTTGAAAAAGTTGAACTTGTACAATTGTTTAGTATTGCACGAAACCGATAAATTAATCAAGCATGTTTGTTTATTTAATTATGATGTGTGGAACTCGGTGGTCTGGTTTTGTTCCTACAGTAAAGGAGCACAATGTGATGACATGGTTTAGCATATCTAAAGAAGAGGCTTCAGCATCCAAGGGATAATTTCAATGCTTAGAACAGCATAGACTGTCCTCTCAATGTTTCCTTTTCGTTGATCTATGACATTGTCTCCTTTTTGTTGATCTGTTACAGTGTTTAGTCCATGTTTGTGTGGTACATAACCGAAGCATTTGCCTAAGTTTTAGCTTTGTACCCTGAAGTCTTGAATTGTTCGACTGTGTGGCTCAAGTTTGACCATTATTGAAACTTTGACCGCAGCTGTTGAGTCTTCGAGGGTTGTCACATTTAAAGCATGGCTCCTATAGTTTATCATGCACACAACAAATTGGACTACAAAATGCTTTATGCTGGTGTGTATGTCAAAAGAAGATTCTGTTTTTTTTTTTCTTTTCTTCACTGTGTCTCCATTCGGTCTCTAATCCACTCAGTAAAAGCACTCCTGAGTGTATTGGTTTCCGAGTTATTTGTGCTGATTCAGGGAATATACTAAGAGGTCTAAAGTGTGTATCTCATTGCATCTTAAGCTTTTGACTTTGTGTGTCCATTGACATTTGCAGCTTGATGGGGTCATTTGTTCCTTTTGGCGGGTTCTTTACCACATCATCTGAGTCTGAAAACTCGTGGATAAACAAAAATGAATATACAGCTCGATGTAATCTTTGCAATGAAAAATATGAGCAAGAAGTTTCAACTGTGCTGAGAGGAGCCACTGGTCCAGTCACTGATCAGCATGCAACACATTTATCTTCTTGGTTACAAAAGGCTGAATGCGGTCCAAGCAGGGGACTAGTTGGGGTAGAGGTGTGTCATTCAGAGTCAAATTCTTTCTCCTTTCCTGTGATCTTAGTTACAGTATGGTTAAAAGTTTGTGGATGATTAGCTTGTAACTCTTTCAGTAAATATGTGCTCTATCAATTCAGTGCAGGCCGATGAAGGCTGCAGTTTACTAAATGCCAGATTGGCGGGATTGCAAAAGAAGTGGAATGATATATGCCAGCGTCTTCATCACATACATTCATTTCAACCAGATGCTTTGCAAGCCAGGTCACATCTTCCCAGTTTGGGCATCTTTCAGAGTTCTGCTGCTGGGGACGAAAGCAGAAACAAAGATTTATTGTTGGATGCAAGACTTACTAATCAAAGTTCAATGTCATCAGACTTGCAAAATACCTCCTGGACCAAAAATACCATGTCAAAATCAGTCATGTTTGAAGGTGATTCTGATTCCCAAGCTGAAGTACCGGCTCAGAGTTTAGAAACTCAGCATCTCAAGATGGAAAATATCTGGACCCCGTACCGTCATGCTCTCCGTGATTTGAGCCTGCCCCTTGATCGAACATCATCAGCCTCAAAAGCTTCTGTTAGCACAGACCTGGGATTGGGAACTGTTCACATATCCACTGTAAGAGATCTGTCGAAACCCAGTTTTCCGGAGAATGAGGATCCCCTTCCTTACTTTTCAGGATCATTTTCTTCCTCTGTTCCTCAGTTAGACAAGGACTTGGATGTGGAAGACTTTAAGAACCTTTATAAAGCTCTTTCTGGATATGTTTATTGGCAAGAGGAAGCCATTTATGCCATTAGTCATACTGTTGCTCGCTGCAGAAGTGGTAATGGAAGGAGTCATGTCTCTAGCAAAGGAAATATCTGGCTCAGCTTCATTGGACCTGACGAGGTGGGGAAACAAAAAATTGCAAAAGCTCTTGCTGAGAATGTCTTTGGTAGCTACAATAGCTTGCTCTCTGTGGATCTGGGCTCTAGCGATGGGATTAGCTGCTCAAATTCTCTGCTTATCCATCAAAATATAAGAAATGGTCACATGAATCTTAGGGGAAAGACAGTCATTGACTACATCGCAGAGGAGTTAAGCAAGAAGCGCTGTTCTATTGTGCTTCTTGAAAACATAGAAAAGGCTGATTTTCCTGTTCAGAATAGCTTATCTCGCGCTATCAGAACTGGTAAATTGTTGAACTTGCACGGGAAGGAAATCAGTATCAATAATATGATTTTTGTGCTTACCTCGAAATCTGCAAAAATTACTAAAGATTTCTTTTCCAGTAAAAAATCTCTCGAGTTTTCAGAAGAAAAGATATTAGCAGCCAAAAACTTGCAGATGCAGATAGCAATTGGATCTGGCTATCGAAATAGGATTGAAGTGAAGAATACAAATTTGTGGATTACTTCAGGGGATAGAACATTAGAATCTTTCTCTGCATATAAAAGAAAGCAGACAGACAACAGTGACTCGAACGATGACAAGTTGCTTCAAATGCCAAAACGTTTGTGCACTGTCCCAAAATCTTCTCTTGATTTGAATTTGCCTGTGGAAGAGATGGAGGAGGAGAATGAATGTGATGAGTGTGACAGTGACTCTGGTTCTGAAGGGTCAAAAGCATGGTTGGAAGAAATCTTAGAGCAAATGGACAACAATGTGGTCTTCAAGCCATTTGATTTTGGAGCTCTAGCTGAGAAAATCTTGAATGAAATCAACATAAACCTTAAGAAGATTGTTGGAGTAGATATCAAGCTGGAGATTGACTCAGAAGTAATGGTACAGATACTTGCTGCTGCTTGGTTATCAGACAGAAAGGAAGCTGTTGAGGATTGGGTTGAGAAGGTTCTCTGCAGGAGCTTTATGGATGTCCGAAACAGGTTCCAACATATTGCTGATAGTGTGATAAGATTAGTTCATTGTCAAGGCATTGCTGTAGAAGACCAGGCTCCTGGAATTTACTTTCCGGCAAAAATAACAATAGAATGATTTTTAGTCAGGTCTGTGTTCTAATGTACAAATGCTGTCAATAGCATTTCTGCGTGTTAAGTTTCTTTGTGCATATATTCCTGTAATTTTGCTGATCCTTCTCCAATTGTTCATCATTGTATCTTTTAGAATTAGGCTATTTTGTTGTAATCCTTGTACACTCTATCCCAGACCCTTTGTAGTTGGTTTCTCCCACTTGAAAAGTTTTATCTTTTCCGTTTTGGGGAAAAGCTAGTTACTCCAGGTAATGTATGTATGTATGTATGTATGTTTTGCTTACTGGAGGATGACCCAAAAAAGAAGGAAGGCGTCACAAAGATTCTAATTGTTTTCTTACTGAAGTTTGTCATTTTTAGTTTGTTTAGGTTTTACTATTACTGCACTACATCTGTCTTCCCCATTTCGGTTTTTATTATTGTTGTTTTCTTTCTTTCGGGTTTGATATTTATGAATGTTTTTAACGGCACTCAATGGTAACAAAGAAGAAACTTTACTTTCTTCTTAAATTTAACCAATGAACTGAAGGCTTAAGCCTTTAAGATTCTGTCTTTGTTACTGCATTCATCAAGTCTAGTAGAATTGTTTTTTGGACCACAAAATTTTACAAATATGCTAGATCATGATCAACCAGCTTCTTGTTGATAAGGATCCTGCTCAAACCCTGAAACTGAAACTCCGAAATCCATTTTTTCTTGACTTATAACATACAAGATTCACATGGTGGGTAACTTACTACTTCCTACACCCACTAGTTTCTACTAAATATCATTTATCCCTAATTTATGTGATGTAGTTTAGTTGAACACAAAATTTCACGAGTACGGGAATACTTTGTAATGTTTCAATTGAAAGATAAATAAAATTTTAAACAAAAGAATACATTTTTGTGAGCCTTTTATCAAATAAGTGGGACCTAACATGGGTATAATGTTGAAAGTATGATTAAACATGTCTTGCCCAAACTTGGGGAGACGCGATAGGCACTTGGTGCCTCACCTAACTGAGTGTACTCGATATAACTCATATAATTATACTCCTAAAACTACTTGGGCCAATAAAATTGACATACGCTCAACTGGTAAGGAAAGCTGAATGGTCTAGCAAGGTCTCTATATAGAGCGATCTGCACGAAAATCAGCCCAACAATACATAAGGCCGAGGAAAGTGTCACGATCTGAGACTACCCCCTAGTCATAACATGGTGCTTAAAGTCATGAGTGATCTCAAGCTAACCCATGATTTGGCGTGACATTAAGATCATAAACATAAACTGAAATAATCGATGCAGAGGTTGACTCCGAAGGATATAAGAAGTCCAAGTGTTCACTTAACAATCAAAATGGAATTCGTGCCAAACAATCCATAAGGCTAAAAACTAATATCTGAAAGTAACTACTATGATGAGTTGTTGGGATAAATCCCCTGCTAATTATACCTATCTGAAAATTGAATGAATGAAATAAAGAAAAATAACATAAGTATTGTCTTTGAAAGATGAGGGCTCACCGATACTGCTACTAAGCAGATTAGAAGATGTACTAACTGTGAGCTAGAAGTTGACCGTATGAACCTATTTATAAAACAATATAATGCAAAGAGATTTACGATCAGTACTTTGAATGTATTGAGTACACGAGACATGCATCACAACTCTAGTAAACTAAACATGATAAGTTTGAAATATATGAACTGAAGCAATGACCTTGTAAATCAACATGCAACTGATAAGTACTAAATTGAAATAACTGAATATAATGTAATGCATTATCTCACAATTGCATTGTGCGAGATACTAATAACCGACATACTCTATTGTGCTAAACAGAGTCCAACCTGTTCCCCAGTTGAGAAGGCGCTCTATTCCTTGCTAGGGTAAAAGACACTAATGGTGTAGATCCACTAAACTGATGTCCAAAATGATTAAGTTATTAGTCCTGATCTAACAAGTGACCCTTAATACCTACGATGACATGTAATTCTAGGACTTAAGAATTTCTACTAAAGATATCACTCTTAACTAAATTTATACTCTGATAACGATTCAAATTGAGGATGAAACCAATTGAAATCAAATGCGGAATTAAACAATACAAAAGTAACATAGAATAGAAATAAGAGATGAGAAGGAAAGAACGAAAGGCAATTGAATAAACAATCAACCTAGGAAGAAGAAAAACTTGAATTCGAAAAGAAACAACTCAAATTGAAAACCACAAATGAGCAATCTATTGAAATGAAGGTTAAGTAGTCCTAAACCAACAATGGGAATCCACCCATCACTAATCTAGATTAAGCTAGACTAACCTAAAGGGATTCCATCCTTAAACTACACTCTTGAAAGAGTTTGTTCATTTAACATTCAAAATCCAAATAGTCTAAGTCTTACAATATGAAAAAATACTACTACTTATACTAATAAAATAAAGAAGACACTTTCTTTAGAATTTTACCCTAAATGAGATAAGAGCCTTGTTTGGTTGCCTTCATTTGTGATATCTTGAAATTATGAGATGACTATTTGCACAAATGACCTTTTTCTTCTTTCTCTTCACTTTGATGGACCTTCCATTGTATATCTTTACTTTGTGTCCATCAATCTCCTCTAAAGCTTTTATGCGATCCATTTATCCATGCCTTTATCATCCTCCCCTTCTTAAAAAGGATTCGTGCTATAATCTAAACCATGCAAAACCATGAAAAGATCAAACACCAAATATATCCTCATAGCATGAGGTAATATTAGTACAAGGGTTAGCACAAAAAATATTATACCAAGGAGACTCAATCTCAAGGAACAACCAAGTATCCTCTATTATCATGACTATTAAGCCCATAGATGTAGAACAAAGAAATTGGTTGTTCCTCCCATCAAAAGGATAATACCACCCAAATTATGACAGAACTACAAGATCAAATACTCCAAAATGTTCATCGGGGTCAAAATGATAATAGGAGCACATAATGGGGTATACAAATAAGTATAGACCTCAATGATACCCCAACCCAAATGCAATGCACATTTAAGACAAATATGAGGGTCATCATATGCGAAGAGATAGTAGAGACATGTGTCATGCACATTGGGGTCATCTAAGGTGTTTCTATAATCAAGATCACAACTAGGTGCAAGGATCCTAGAACTCATCACATCACAAGATTAAACACACAAAGACAACATGACGAATTTAAGATAAACTTGCTTTTCTTGACAAATAACTCCTACCCCAATAAGATGCACAATCAACAAGATCATACACAAAGAGATAGTAAAGAAAGGGAGTTAGAAAACTACCATTCCCCATAGAAGGACTTTCCATCATAGGGAAATGTGCCAACAAATTCATCCTAATTATGCTTGTCATCTTGAGAAAGCATCACTACACAAGTGCCACAATTCAACTCATTACCAGGGTCAAATGGAAAGGAAATCGATCAAGTACACCCTTTTTAGCCCGATTGACACTTTTATCTTCTAAAAACATAGTCCACTCAAAAGCGTGAGCATCATCATATGCAAACAAGTAGTAGAGAAAGGTGTCTCATAAATGAACTTCAATCAAGGTGTTCCCATGTTTAGCCTCCACCTTATATACTAAAGAATCAAAACTCATATGAAGAATTGGAACACACAAGGAAGAACTAACAATTAACACATAAGCATCCTCTTTCATCTTAACACTACTCTCTCCAATAAATGTACTATCATCTTCACAAAAGAGATTTCCATCTTTGGAAAGTGTGTCATCACACCACAGTGGATTCTCAAACAATTGATAGCATCCGAGAGTGGCTACACTTCCAACATTATAAGGCATTTCACTATGCACACTCTCACGAGTCATGTCATCATCAAATAAGAGATTATCCTTAACAAACATTCTACCTCAAGATTCTCATGAGAAAAAACAAGAAATGGTGTTAAGTTCTAAGTATTCATTCAAAACATTAATGCCGACACTAGGTGGACACAAATTGATCTTTCCAAAAGAATCAAGTTGGTCATCAATAGGATCAACTAGTGTAGCATCACTTTCATCGCATGAAAATGTACCCTCATTCAAGCTACAAGTGCCAACACTAGGTGGACACAAATCAACCTTACTAGAAGAGTCAATTTGGTCATCAATAGGATCAACTAGTGCTTGCTCACTCACTCACTACAAAGATATTATCATCACACAACAAAGTGCTATCAAAAACATCACAAGGTAAAGACTGACTATGCTCACATAAAGACAAGGTATCGTTTACACTCAATGAGCTACTAGCCACACAATGATGTTCCAAGTTCAAGGAAGTGTAAGAGTTAGCAGTTTTACCTTGTAGCTCATAGGAAGAAGTGTCTTAACCTTGGCTATCAACATTGGAGCATATTTTCTCCTTTTGGAAGCTCTCAAGAACCTCATGATTCTTCACATTTTGAGGTACCTCACTAGGCTTGCTTCCAAGGATACCTGCACAAGTTTTCAAACAACTAGAGAAAGAAAAGTTACATGAGTTAAGAGAAAAATGTGATAACCCTTTCACGTCACTCCACCCAACTTCTCCTTTTTCCACTCTACAGTTGTCACTTTTCACATCCTTACTCCTCTCAATCTTTTGTCTCTCAATTTTAAGGGAGTTTAGACAAGTGCCAAGGATTCCTTGTGAAGGGTTAGAAGATCCCTTCAAGTTTAACTTCCATTTTGGTGCACAAGGAGTGGGTGTTTTGACTTCCACGTTCAACTCCTTAGTGCCATCCTTACAAGGAGTATCTTATTTTGCTTACAAAGAGTAACTCCTTAGGCTTTTCTTCCTGATGAATAACTTGCCTATTTTGTACCATAAACCTAACCTTTTCAAACATCCGCAAGAAATCATCAAAATATTTCCTCAACATTGTAAAAGATTCTCTTCACTCTACTACTTCATGGTTTAGTGTTCCTCCCTCTCTAACTCCAACCTTATCACCATACGGACAACAAGAAACATATGAACTAGGATGACAAGAATAAGTTATCATATTTTGAGAAGTAGTGAATTTACTGCTTCTATAGTCCACACGACAACTTTGAAATGGTCCCGCCCAAACATCTATGCCTTCTTTCTTAGAATAGGAAGTAGCATAAGACTAGGAAGAAAATTTAACCTCACAACTTCCATTTCCTTCTATATTCCACTCAAAGAATTCATACGACATATGAGAGAAAGAATTGTACCTCACATCACCATCATAACCATGGTGCGAAGCATGAGAACCATCATCTTCACAATTTTATACACTATAAGGTCCTTCCACCCCATCAACATCATCACAAGAGTCATAAGTTCCATTTTCATGACCCAGGGGTACACCCTAGATATAACATGGCGTACTTGACCCTGAAGGGGTATCATTTAAGATCTTAGCACATCATACCATAAGATAATAGAAAAGTGCGGATATTTTAAAAATATTTTCCATACAATCAAAGTCTTTATAAAAGCAAAGCGGAAGTCTTACTACACTTGCCTCAAACCATCTAATACAACTTTGAATACTCTTGGGTCATAGCCCATACAATAGTCTCAAGACATGAAAATAAATACATAAAGGAAATGGTGGCTTTATCCTCGATGCTATGATGACTCACCAATCTTCAACTCCTTGCTCCTACTAAAAATCTAGCCTCAAAGATGGAACTCAAGATCGCCAGACCCTACATTTGATAAGAATGTAGGCAAGAGTATGTGTTAGTACAAAATGTACTAAATATGTTAGCTATCATAACATCATAAGAGAATAACAAAAGCGTTAGCCAACATAAGACATAAGTCATGAACATAAGAGACAATAACATAATCATAGGCATAGTCTCCAACATAGGCATACTTTAAGAATTAGTCAACTCTTAATCCTTCATATCATAAGAGAACTACTTCTCAAGTAACCTCAAAGCGTACTAGTGCAATGCATGGATGAGACCCCATAATCCTACCCACACTAAGTATCCCTTTTTGGTCATCATAATCATACTTACCAACTTATGGTCTCATCCTTAGCTTAATTCTCCTAGACAAGGAAATCTTCACCTTTAGTCAACATATCAAGGAAGGCAACTATAGCAACAATCCAAGCAAAGCATATATCATATATACAAATCTCTTATTAGAATATAATTACAATACTTCCTTGAAGTAAGCTAGTTCCATCATAAACATGCTATTGACTAGTCCCTCTTTAGCTATTCTTGTTGTTCATGGAGAAGTACCTCTTTACTAGTCCAAGACAAGTCATTAATCATGAATGGTTATAATTACCTATTCAAGGCTACCAAAGAAAAGTACTATTACTCAATCCAAGCTTAGCATACAACATATAAGAGATATGCTTCATAAGTAGCTTCAAGTCATACTTGTGCAATGCATGAATAAGACCCCATAATCCTACCCATACTAAGTACCGCTTTAGGCTATCATTCTTAAATGATTACTATTTATCATTTCTAGACTACCAAGGAATAACACCCTATTAGGCTAGACCAAGCTACCATGGAAGGCATAATATCATGCAAGTCCAAGCTATACAAGGAAGGGTACAAGTGCTCCATCCTAGCTACTAGGAAATGGTCTTGGCCTAACAAAGTCATGCTACCATGCAAGCATTCTGTGAACACTAGTACAAGATAACCTTAAGAAGAGTGTGATTTCTTATTTAAGGCTACCATAAGGTTTTATACTCAAGCTACCATGAAACAGTATTGTCTTACAAGTGTTGTTATCCATGAAATGGTCTTATCTTACCAAGTGTTGTTATCCATGAAATGGTCTTATCTTACCAAGTCAAGCTATTCTAATCTAACATGCTTTGATTCATTTTAGGTGAGCAAACCTTTCAACCTAGAATCATTCTATGTGAGAAAACCTTTTACATCATGTTCGTTATGTGTTCATGAGAATATCCTTTCAATCAACACATCTACATATCATAATCATAGACACTTTACTCTCAAATTATTCATAAAGCATTTACATAGGTTCTATAACTATATGCATAATCTCATACTTTCATAATATAGGTCATGTGGGTAAAGTCCTTCCACAATAAAGCCCTATACAATTCCACATACATATTAGCTTCACTCTCAAAGCCTTAACATTCTTAGTTTATCATATTGGTTTTACTTTCATAACCCTAGTGATCAACATGTAAGAATTATTAATTATTTCTTACTTATGGCCCAAGTTTACTTGTAGCCCAAGTAATACCATAAATAATATTTAATGAATAATAGATCTCGTCCGTACTTTGGTTATTTGATGGACGTACCAGATGAAGTCTTAACCTCTATAAATTGGTCCTCCCTCCACCTATTAAGGTTATCACATATTCTCTACATTAATTTCATCACTGACGGTTGTGGTAACGTAAGGCTAGGGCAAGGAGGTAGAAACCCATTTACGGCTAACACTTTCGCTTCTCTGTGTGATGATGCCTACCACATCAGGTATGTATCTCTAACGATCTCTATGTAAGATTATCGTGTTCAATATCCTGATATGTATTAAATTATTTAATCTTACATGTGACGTCAGAGCCTGGATTGTTTGAACGGATAATCTTCGTATATCTTGCATATTTATAGATAATATTTACATGATATGTATATGTGAAATTATAATTATGGTTCATAATTTGGGGTTCAAAATTCGTGCGATATGTGAAGATGATTATAAATTGTCGTCGTCTTTTTAGTTTTTTCTTTTGAACAATTTAGTTTGAATGTTTTATAAAAATCTTTGATTGTTAATTGGTTACTTTAATGAAGTAAAAGAATTGAAAAGAGGGTTACATGGAGGCCGCAACCTTTTGAGAATTGTTTATTATTATTTTTTTAATCTCATAGTGGTTCTGCTCATTATTTCCTTATGATTAATTAACTTAATTTGAAGGTATTTCATTATTTAAAGTTCAGTGAATTGATGTTGTCAGTAACGACATTGAACAATTTCTTCTCCTTCCCTTTTTTTCACAAGTTGTTGGCTTTATTATTATAATAATATTTTTTATTTATTTTGATTTTATGTTGTAACGAACTAATTGTGCAATAAATTAAAGTGGTCGTTATACTAAGCAATAAATAATATGTGTATACTTAGTGCAAAATAGTTTGTTAGTCACCAAAGTGGTCAAACTAGAGAAATCAATGTCTACACATATAATATTTATGACCACTTGATGCATGTATTATGTTTCTATAGTTTGTTAGCCACCAAAGTGGCCAAACTAAAATGTATAAAATTATTCACATGCACAAAATTTTATGAGATTATGTATGCATTTGTACTCATATAAGTTGTTAGTCATCAAGGTGGCCAAACACATATGGTTAAGAAAAATATGTACTCATAAAATTGTCATTTATCAATGAAAGTTAATGAAATGCCTATATATTGAAAAATCAATAGATAAATTGACTTTCACTATTGCTAGAACTTAAGTATTTATCCAAAGGTGAATCTATCATTCTACGAATAGTGAAAATTATGAGGTAAAATAATCTTTTTAGTCAAATATATATTGTATATCCAAAGATGTATATGTTTGATTAAAAATATTCAATTACCTATTAAAGATAAAATTGGTATTTAAACTATGATAATGTGTCGTAGTACTTACCTAAAGGACAATTACAATATATTTTTATCACTTTACTGAATTCACATTATTTTCTGATTTGTGAGCATGTATATCTATTTTGCAGTTATTCCTCTTCATTCGCATGCTTCGTCTGTTACTGTGTTCAATGGATTGAAATTCTCTGAATGACATGAACAAGTACATTTCAACTTAGGTGTGATAGATCTTGACTTGGCTCCGTTGAATGACAAACCTACTGTCACTACTAATAAGAGCACTGAGGATGAGAAGTCTTTTCATAAATCATAGGAGCGCTCTAACAGATTGAGCCTTATGTTCATGCGAATGATTGTTGCTAACAACATTAAGAGTACTATTCCACAAATAGAAAGTGCCAGGAAATACTTGAAGTTTGTGGAAGAACGTTTTTGTTCTGCTGCTAAGTCTCTCTCGCTGGTACACTAATGGCTGAACTCACGACCATGAAGTTTGATGGGTTGCATAGTATGCAAAATCATATCATCGAGATGACTAACATTGCAACAAGACTTCGGACATTGGGGATGAAAGTGGATGACACCTTCTTGGTTCAGTTCATTCTGAACTCATTGCCTCTTGAGTATGGACCATTCCAAATTAACTATAACACTATTAAGGATAAGTGGGATGTTAGTGAATTGTCCAGTATGCTTACTCAAGAGGAGTCAAGACTTAACAAACAAAGAGGTCATTCCATTAACCTCATGGGTCAAGGAGCTGCTAAATGACTTAAAGTGAAGGCCAACAAGTTTAAGAAAAAGAAAGCACCTGCTAAAGTTCCACAGGATGCTCATATGGAACTCAAGGTTGATGTGTATCATTTCTTTAAAAAGGAAGGACACTATCAGAAAGATTTCCTGAAACGTAAAGCTTGGTTTGAAAAAAACAATACATTTAGTGCTTTTGTATGTTCCTAATAATACTTGGTGGCTTGATTCTGGTACAACTACTCATGTATCCACTATGTTGCAGGGATTCACTACGATCCAAACTACAAATCCAAATAAGGATTTCGTGCTCGTGGGAAATCGCATGAAGGCTCAAATTGAAGGAATAGTAACTTATCGATTGATCTTGGAGATTGGACATCACCTTGATCTATTACAGACACTTTATGTTCCTTCAGTTTATAGGAATTTGATTTCTCTTTCAAGACTTAATGTTTCTGGATATGATTTTAAGTTTGGACATAGGTGTTTAAATTTATATAAGAATACTGTTTTTATGGTTCTGTTGTTCTTATTGATGGTATATATAGATTGAAACTCGATAATAATTTTTTTGAATCCCTACTTACTATTCATCAAAATGTTGGAATTAAATGTAGTTCACTAAATGAAAGTTCTACGTATCTGTGGCTAAACGTTTGGGTCACGTATCCCAAAAATGATTAAAAAGATTAGTAAAGACTGAAATTCTTCTAAATTTAAATTTTGCTGATCTTGATATATGTTTGGATTGCATTAAAGGAAAGCAAATCAAACATACCAAGAAAGGTGCCACAAGGAGAACTCAACTTCCTGAAATTATACACACTGATATTTGTGGACCCTTTGATGTTCCATCTTTAGGTGGAGAAAAATATTTTATCACCTTTATCGATGATTTTTCACGTTATGAATTTATCTATTTGTTGAAAGAAAAATCTCAACCAGCGAACGCTCTCAAAGTGTACGTTAATGAGGTTGAAAGACAATTAGATAGGACAGTGAAAATCATTAGGTCAGATAGAGGTGGTGAATATTATGGAAAGTATAACGAATCAGGATAATGTCAATGTCCATGTCCATTTGCAAAATTCCTTAAAGAACATGGCATATGTGCACAATATACTATGCTAGGAACACCTCAACAAAATGGTGTTGTTGAAAGGCGTAATCGAACACTTATGGATATGGTTAGGAGTATGATGAGTAATTCCTCATTACCCAAATCATTGTGGATTATGCTCTTAAAACTATTGTATATTTATTAAACAAGATTCCTAGTAAGGCAGTTTCAAAGACCCCTTTTAAACTGTGGACGGGAAGGAAGCCTAGTTTAAGACACTTGCATGTTTGGGGTTGTCAAGTGGAAGCTAGAGTTTATAATCCACATGAAAAGAAATTATATTCTCGAATGGTAAGTTGTTACTTTATTGGCTATCTAGAGAAATTTAAAGGGTATAGGTTTTATTGTCCAAATCATAGTTCGAGAATTGTTGAAATCGGTAATAAAAAATTAATTGAGAATGGTGAAGTTATTGGGAGTGTTGAATGACAAAGTGTGGAAATCAATGAGGTAAGGGTAAATATTCCATTGCCCATGAATGTACCTACTTCCACACCAATAAAAAATGTTGTTCCTTTTGTTGAAGAACACTTTCACAATGTTGAATAATATTTGGGTGAAACACTTCAAGAAGGAACTAACTCACAAGTATCTGACGCAGATGAACCACACATAGTGCCATTAAGAAGATCTCAAAGAGAAAGAAAATCGGCCATTTCAGATGATTATGTGATTTATTTGCAAGAGTTAGATTTTGACATTGGAATTAATAAAGATCTTGTTTTATTTTCACAGGCCATAGAAAGCACAGAGTCTGATAAATGGATTGATGTCATGAATGAAGAGTTAAAATCCATGGAATACAAATAAGCACCCATCCCCATTATAGGGTTTTCCAGAGCCACCACCTCTCTATTGGCTTGCGCCATCAAGGTTTGAGCCAACAATTGCATAGAAGCCCTAAACTCCACAAGAGTGGCATTCCCAATTGGAGGGTCATTTGGAACTTGTGGAGGAATCTCTTTGTCCCCATTGTCTTCCCCTTCCCTCCTAGAATTTTCACATGTATTAGCCATACCTTGAAAAAGAACGGGCATAGATTAGAAAAAGGGCCTACTAAAGTGAAACTCTACGGCACAACTCAGAGAATGAAGAAGTGAGATTTTTCCTAAGCATCCAATAGCATCCTATTCATAAATATGTCACCACTCACATCCAAGAATAAGACTCTACTTAGACGTGGTGTGAGACAATCCTAGAACCATTGTAAACCTTTTGACACTAGCTTGGACACTCTCGTCACAAACCTATTCATCATATCCCTCGGACTTGCTACCATAGATGGAGCATACTTAGACAAAAGGGTGAATTTCAAAGAGTATTCTTCAACACTTATATCACCTTGCTTAAGATTGATGAATTCTCCAATTTTGGCTTCCCTCAACTCCCGGGGGAAGAACCTATCTAGAAATGCGAACTTAAAAGTTTCCCACTATATAGGACCCGCTTCTACCTGCCTAGCATATTTCCATTGCTCATACCAAATTTGGGCAACATCTTTCAATTGATAAGCGGATAGTTCCACATTTTCTCTAAAAGTTACCTCCATTAGAGCAAGTGTCTTATAAACCTCTTCCATGAACCCATTTGGATGCTCTTCCACCTTGGAGCCACTAAACTCCAGAGGGTTCATCCTCAAGAATTCCCTTATCCTATAAGCACCAATCACCCTTATAGGGTTTTCCAAAGCCACCACCTCTCTATTGGCTTGCACCAACAATTGCATAGAAGCCCTAAACTCTGCAATAGTGAGATTCCCAATTGGAGGGTCATTCGGAACTTGAGGATGAGCTTGATTTGGAACTTAGGAAGGAATCTCTTGGTCCCCCATTGTCTTCCTCTTCTCTCCTAGAATTTTCCCTTGTATTAGCCATACCTTGAAAAACAATGGGCACATATTAGAAAAAGGGCCTACTAAAGCCAAACTCTATGGCACGACTGAGAGAATGAAGAAGTGAGATTTTTCCAAAGCATCTAATAGCCTCCTATTCATAAATGTGTCGCGACTCACACCCATGAATAAAACTCTATATAGATGTGGTTTGAGACAATCCTAGAACCATTATAAACCTTTTGCTTTGATTACCAAGTTTGTCATGACCCAGGGTACCCCCTAGACGTAACATGGCATACTTGACACCGAAGGGGTCTCATACAAGCCCTTAGCATCATCATTAGATAACATCATAGAAAAGTAGGGAAAATTACAAACCTTCTTTCAAACAATCTAAAACATTTTCATAAGCAAGCGGAACTCTTTACTAAGTCTTCGTCTCAAGCCATCTATGAATAACATGAATAAAAGTCTTGGGACGGAGCCCATATAAAGTCTAAAACATAGGAAATGATAAAAAGGAACATAGTGGGTTTGTCCTCGAAACTATGAGGACTCACAAATCTTCAAGTCTTCTTGCACCTTACGAACCTAGCCTTCAAACAACTCAATCTCCCAACTCCCTACATTTGATTAGAATGTAGGCAATATGAGTTAGTACAAAATGTACCAAGTATGAAAGCTAGCACAACATCATACAGCATCTCAAATGGTTAGTCAACATAAGACATAAGCGTAAGAGACAATAACATATATATAGCATAAACTCAAACATAAGCTTCATATCATAGCAAGTCAACATAAGACATTCATAATTTCAAACTTCAACCATTAGTCTTTCATATTTAAGAGGACTGCTTCACAAGCCACCTCCAAGCATACTTGTGCAAGGCAAAGATAGCATCCCATAATACTATCCAACCTAAGTACCTCTCTTTGGTCATTCTTGGTCATACTCCACCTTCATAGTCAAGACCTAGGTTTTCATAACATAAGAGCACTTATACTCCTAGGTAACCTCAAGGCACACTTATGCAATGCATGTGGGGCATACCATGATACCACACACACTAACCATATCCTTGAAGTCACCATATTAATATTTACCATTTCTAGGTGTCACTATAGACCTACTTCATATTGACAAGGAACTATCAACTTAAGTCAATCTTATCATGGAAGGCAACTATAACAACAATCCAAGCTAGCATACATCACATAAGAGGACACTTCATAAGTAGCTTCAAGTCATACTTGTGCCATGTATGAATGGCATTCCATACTACCATTCACACTAAGTACTCCTTTCGGCTATCTTACTCAATGCTTACTATTCATCATTCTAGACTATAAAAGAATAGCATACTACTATGCTAGACCTAACTACAATGGAAAACACCCTATTATGCAATCTAAGATATCCAAGAAATGATATAAGTATTCCAACCTAGTTAACATGCAAACATTCAATATGATGCAAGCTACCTTTAGGGGACTATGAATCCTCAACCCTAAGCTATCCTTAGGATAGTATGGTCCCTCAATCCTAAGCTACCATGAAATTGTCTTGGCCTAACCAAGTCAAGCTACCATGAAGGAATTCTAACAATGCTAGTTCAAGCTACCCTTAGGAGAGTATATATCCTCAATCCTAGGCTACCATGCCTATACTAATGCAAGCTACCATGAAATGGTGTTGGCCTAAGCAAGTCAAGCTACACTTAGGAGAGTATAGACTAGCCTATACGAATGCAAGCTACCATGAAATGGTCTTGGCCTAACCTAGTTCAAACTACACTTAGGAGAGTATAGACTAGCCTATACTAATGCAAGGTACCATGAAAATCATCCTACCAATGCTAGCTCAAGATAACCTTAGGAGAGCTTAATTCCTCAATCCCAAGCTACCATAAGATCTACCATCCCAAGCTACATAAGTCAACTACATATGAAGGAATCATAAGAGTCAACTTCAAGCTATTCTATACTAACAAGCATGATTCATTTTAGGTGATTAGACTTTCAATCTAAAATCATTCTATGTGAGAAGACCTTTCACATTTTACATACAAGCATTCATATAGTTCTAGGTATATCATGTGGGTGAAAGCCTTTCCACCATAACTCTATCTATGTTGTATATTAATTCTATGCAAGCTAGTTCATCATATTAGACTTACTCTTTAAGCCCTAGTGATCAAAATTGTCTTCAAACCCTACATTCAAGCTTTACCCACAATCATCATACTTGTTTAGATCACAAGACACATTAGCCCCAATTCTAATCATTTTCATTCATATTCTATATACATTCATAGGTCTAGATCAATTCATGATTTCATATTCCCATTCTTAGATAAGTTCTATTCATGGTGTTAATTCTAGAAAATCTATCAAGAACTATCAATTCCTCATCAAAAGACATTAACCCACATACTCAGAATATTAGGGATAATCAAGGAATTCACATAAATTCTTCATATTATAATGAATCAATACTTAATTAATCATATATGAGTAGTATCCATCCATTTGGAATCGTACCACCTAAAACCCATACATTGGTAGTAACCCTAGTTTGATTTGAGTTCTTCTTCACAAATTAGGGGAAATTCTAGGGTACTCTACGGGTGGAAGAACCCATAGATGAAAATATAAACATACCTTAATGAAAGCCCTAGCCCAAGCCTTAAGTAATGGATCCTTTGTTCTTAACCTTAGCTTCAACCCTAGCTTCTTCTTCAATGAAGGTTCTTCTTAGAGAGAGAAATATTTGAGAGAGGAGTGATTTGGGATTTTGATTTAGGTCTAGTGTAAAGTGACTTAAACTTGGGGGTAATTACTTAAAAGTATATATATATGTGTATAAAACCCTTACAAAATGACCCCCACTTAATATAAGTCGAATAGTAATTTACTTAAAAACCCTAAACTAGGCAGCCCCGTCTGGTGGTCACGCCCACTTGTAAGGACCGTCAAGGGCACCACGGCTTGTGGTTGTGCCCGTGGTCCCTTGATCAGTGTCTTCCCCCAGTTTCCAAGCCCCTAAAACACTAATGCACCTTCACGATAACTTCTACGGACCGTGGTCCAGACCACTGGCCGTGAACTTAGGGTAGTAGCTTGACCTCAAGGCCTTGCCTCCCAAGTGACTAAGGCATCTTCACGGATCACTTCATGGTCCGTGGTCATGACCACTGGCCGTGAAAGTGGTCATGGACCCTAAGCAGTAGCTTGCCAAGGTTGGGTTTCCTTGGCTCCTTGGCTTAGGCTTGCCCTTTTGCCTTGGTGCTTGCCCTTCCCATGCTCAACCAAACTCTAAATGGTCTTCTATATTACGAGGTCTAATACGTACCTTGATGTTCAACCACTAAACCCCTCATTCTAAGCACGTAAAGTCTCATCTACGACTCTATTTCACATACATCAAACCTTAGAACCTTAGCTTGTGGCTCTAGTTTGGTGTACTATTATCCAGGGTGTTACAAAATGGAATTCTAGACACTTTTAAAGGAAACGAGTCAAGACTAGCAACTCATCAGGCATGTACCTCATAAAAATGCACACAGCCAAGGAGGAAACATCACCTCCAAGCTAAACATACTTGATGAGTCCATGATTCGGACTCATTTAGGGCCTTGTTTTGATAGTTTTAGCATCCTCAAATGCCAAAATTATGCTTTAAACTGATGTTTAAGCATGGATTTTCAGGTATGTGGACTAAGGATCAAAGCAAAGGACACTAACATGCAATAAGGAACTAAACAAGCTGAAGGACTGGAGAAGAGCAATTTTGATGATTGCCAAGACCAATTGGCGAACCGCCAAGTGGTTCGTTAGATCGCCTAAAGTTCCAACGTGCCAGCCCCAAGGAAAGAAACCAAGTCGGTGACAGTGGGCAGTCGGTGAATCGCCGATCAATTCCGCGATTACAAAGTAGATCGCCTAAAGTTACAGGACTTGAGAATGCTGAGAACCAATTAAAAATGGCGATGGAAGAGAGCAAAGGACGGATCGCTGAACCACTCGGCGAGCTCGACTTACCTCGCCTAATGTCGCTTCAAGCCAAATTTTTGTCAACTATAAATTGGATTTTAAATGTAATTTTGGAGAGTTCTCACCCATATATTACAGTTCCCATTCTAGACTTAGAGTTTTCTCTTAAATTTTTGAGTTCTAATTGTTGAATTTTGGAGGAATCGAAAGTGGGTTTTTGAATTTCATTCTTAGAAAGCATTGTAGAGGGTTGGATACTCTTACCCAGATCATGGCTGATGAATTTGGTAACTGTTTCTCTATTTTTCTGATGTGTAGCTAAAACCCCAACTTCTTGGGGTGTGATCATGCGTTTGTTTGTCTAATTATCGTATGGGTATTGTTGTCTGATGATGAAATTGTTGTTTTAATGTGAGTTTAATCATTAGCTGAGTTTTAATTTCAGAATTGTAGTTGCGAATGCAATTCTAATTTTCAGTTCTTATCTTGTTTGAGAAGAGGTTTTGGAGCCAAAGCCCTTGATTAATGATTTGTGGGTATTGGGTGTTTATGGGTTCAACTCGAGTGAGTGAATCATGAATCCAATCCTACCCATCTATCTCGAGAGAGTGGATGTATTAAGGTTGTGGGGTGGTTATCTTGTTAAGATTGTTGATGTTCGAAATAAATCACTTGAGGCGTAATAGTTGTTTGAGAGAAAACGAATGTACTTAAAGTCTATCCCGAGAATTCTTCTCTGTATTGTTATTTTCCTTTGTTTTCATTGTTGTTTTAGTTGTTCATTGCAAATCCAAACCCCCTATCTGACTGTCATGCCCTAAACTCGAGGGGCGCAACTCGCTCCTAATGCCAAAACTGAGGCCCGAGCTGACCCTGCTGAACCATTTGCTACTAGCGCATGGCAGCCACACGCAATCAGGAAATCAAACAAGTATATCTCAACTTAAAACTAAGCCATCGGCCGGCAAGGCCCCTGTCAACTGATCTATAAAAGAAATAGCTAATCCTAGGAGATCATATAAATAAATAGCCAACTAGCACATAAGTCGTGTTTGGGCCGTCGAGGCCACCACGATATCTATACCAAAACTAAAAGCAGGTATATATCAATACAATATATCAAATAGCTCACAAGCTTCAGCAAACCAACAACATAGGCCATTATGGCCATAACGTAGCTATACACCCCCACACACTAGTCTGCAAGCCTCTAAAAGTAGTAAAGATTAGCGAGATAGGGCCCCAGCATACCCATAAAGATATATACAACAAAGGGTAACAAACCTCCCAACTCTGGAAGCTACGGAGGAATGGGGCTAGCCAACCGGATAAAAGTCAAACCTGCTGCTGAGGAGGTCTACTCAGTCATCTGTCAGGACCTGCATGCATGAATGCAGCGCCCCCAAGGCAATGGGCCGTCAGTACAAAATAATGTAAAGAGTATGAAAGGCAATAGACTATGATGAGGTATCCTGATATACTGGAATAATCTAATAAATAAATCAAGGATAAGATAAGTGTAAGGACCTGCTCCTAAATCTAAACTTATAAAAAGTAATTAAACAACAACCTAACCAAGCCCCCATAAGCTCGGCAGGTACAAACAGCACACACGACCACCTACTCAAGACCCCATAAGCCCATAACGTGCCAATCAGCCTATATACCCCTCTCAATAGTCCCCTAGCTCCGTAGGCAGTCACATAGTCCTCTTAGGCATTAATATAGCCCCGTAGGTAGCACATAGCTCATTTAGGCATCAACGTAGCTTAAAAACAACTCATAGCCCTCTTAGGCAACAACATGGCCCTGTAGGAAGCACATAGCCTTCTTAGGCGTCAATATAGCCCTATAGGCAACTCATAGTCCTTCTAGGCAAAATATAGCCCCATAGGCAACTCATAGCCTTGTTAGGCATCCATATAACCTTGTAGACTGAACATAGCCCTTCTAGGCATAGATGACATTCCTGCAGCTAACCACAATAGCCCCAACGACAATAATAACAATCCAACCACTAAAAGAGAGCAGTTTAGTTATAAGCAACCTATACAAATAGCCTCTAAGTCGTATCCAACATAGGGACACTATTAACTGAATAATAATCCCGACAAGGGAGGATTATATCAAGTCGAGCAGCCAACAATCAACAATCACGGCTACAAGTATATCAAGGATAACAACCCAAATACATGGTTTCTAAGCTTTAAGGAAACATACCGTAAGTAGGGAATAGCCTTAACATACCTTTTTCGCTAAATTCACGTGGACTAACGACTTTTACTCAATACTCCCTCGATACTACAACAAGGTAGGATCATAATCAACACACAAAAATTAAAGATACCATGACAATACGATAACATATATGTATTTTTGTCGCAAATTGCTATTTGCTGCTTATAAAAGCTAGAGTCGATGAAAGAAGGGTCTTACCTCGATCTTAAGGTCGTAATACGCTTCAAAACCTTCAAATATATCCAAACCCTTGCTGTCCCAACATGAAAGTGTGATATGCTATGAAATTGATAAAACAAATTATACCATGATGATGAGCCCAACGCGTAGAACAACTTTCGTCAAGGACTTAAGTCGAGAAAATATGTACCTTAGTTGATCCTAGAAATGGGTTTCTCTATTTTCTCTGGTTTTTAGCTAAAAATAAAGAAAAAGTTCGAAGAAGAAGTTAAATGTAAAGTTCCACCAACCTAGGGCCCCACCTCACGTACCTGCTTGCGCAGTCCCACAAAAACGCAAATATCTCTCTATTCTCAAGTTGTATGAACAAACAGTTTAATGCGTTGGAAACTAGACTCGTAGACCTTTGATTCAATAGGTCGTGGGCTCCATAAATCTTTATATATTGGGAGAAAATCTCCAAGACATTTGACCCAAATTTCAGAGAAATCTTAAAAAGGAACTTACGATAATTTCCGCCAACTTTTATTTCGCCACTTACTTAACTTCAAAACTTGAGATACAACCCTTGAACACTTAAAATATGATATACCACATTATTTTTAATTTATTTCTCACTCTCTTTGTCTTTCCTCGAAGATACGAGTTAATTTAGACGTTTTGAAAAGTCGGGGTGTTACATCCTTCCCACCTTAGAAACATTAGTTCTCGAATGAAAAATCTGAGTCACGTTGTTCAGTCCTTAGGAGTTGCCAAAAGTTAGGAAGTGTTTCCTTTGTAGAAGTCACTATCCAAAAACCTAAAATGCAAAATTTCTAACTTAGGCATCTCACATGACGACATAAATAGCTAAGCGCTATAGCTCCACCATAACAATGCAAGCAGATATACAACGACAACCACAATAATAATAAGCAAGACTGTATATATATATAAATCAGATAGGTATCTTACCTTACTGTCCTAATATAAACTGATATGCCATCACCTTGGGGTATGAAACAAGTGAGGATATTTGGACCTCATGCCATCCTCATCTTCCCAGGTCACCTCTTCTCCATTCTTATTCCTCCACAATACTTTAACCGAAGCCACCTCTTTGGTCCTCAATTTATGGACCTACCGATCTAAAATGGCAACTAGAGTTTCCTCGTAGGACAACTCCTCTGTGATCTGAACATCCTCAACTGGGACAACCCGAGAAGGGTCTTCTACACATTTCTGTAACATCGATACATGGAAAACTGGATGAACATATTTTATCCCCAGAGCAATTCTAACTCATAAGCAACTCGTCCTACCCTCCGAAGGATCCGGTATGGCCCAATGAATCTTGGACTAAGCTTTCCTTTTTTGCCAAATCGCATAACACCCTTCATAGGCGAGACTTTTAAGAATACCCAGTCGTCGACACAAAACTCTAAGTCCCTTCGTTGCACATCTGAGTATGACTTCTGTCGGCTTTGAGTTATTAGCAGCCTCTCCCGAATGATCTTAACTTTATCCACTGTCTGTTGGACTAAGTCGGGTCCAATCAACCCTGGCTCACCTACCTCGAACCATCCAATGGGGGATCTACATTTTCTCCCATACAAAGCCTCATAAGGTGTCATCTCGATGCTGGAATGATAACTATTATTGTATATGAACTCAATAAGAGGCAAGTGGTCATCCCAACTTCCCTTCAAGTCCAGCGTGCACGCTCGTAACATATCTACAAGTGTCAAAATTGTGCGTTCAGCCTGACTATATGTCTGAGGGTGAAAGGTGGTACTAAGATTAACCTGTGTCCCTAATCTTTTCTGGAAGGACTTCCAGAAATTGGCGGTAAATTGTGCTCGTCTATCAGAGATAATAGATACTAGGACACCGTGTAGCCTAACAATATCTCTAATATAGAGCCCTGCATAGTCTTCGGCAGAAAAAGTAGCCCTGACTGGTAAAACGTGGGCTGATTTTGTTAGTCTATCAATAATTACCCAAATAGAGTTAAACTTGTGATGCGATCGAGGTAACCCTGTAATAAAATCCATATTAATTGTTTCCCACTTCCACAAAGGAATGACTATCTCCAAAACTAGACCAGCGGGTTTTTGGTGCTCAGCCTTTACCTGTTGGCAGTTAGGACAATGCGCCACAAACTCAGCAATGTCCTTCTTCATTCCATGCCACCGATAAATCTCCTTAATATCATGGTACATCTTCGTCGAACCAAGGTGAATAGAATAACAGTAATGATGTGCCTCTTCCATAATTCGATGTCGAAGCCCTGCAACATTTGGAACACACAATTGACCACTACATCTGAGGACTCCATCTCCTGATATATCAAATGCTAAAAACTGTTGATCCTGAGCCTTGGCTCTAAGCTTCTCGAAGCTAGGATCCTCTTGTTGCCATGATTTTACTTCTACAACTAGAGATTATATGGCTGTATCCTGAATTGTGACCCCACTATCATCTGCCTCTAACAATCTGACTCCTAAGATTGCTAACTGATGAAGCTCTCACGCTAGCTCCCGCTTCTCAACACCTATGTGGGATAAACTACCCATAGATTTTTGACTGAGGGTATCGGCTACCACATTTGCCTTTCCTGGATGATATAAAATATCCATGTCGTAGTCTTTCAGTAACACAAGCCATCGGCGCTGTCGCAAATTTAACTCCTTCTGTCTAAATATATATTGAAGGCTCTTATGATCTGTGAAGATGTCAACATGAACGCCATACAAATAGTGTCTCGAGATCTTTAACGCATGCACAATTGCAGCTAACTCTAAATCGTGGGTTGGATAGTTCATCTCATGCTTCCTCAATTGCCTTGAAGAATATGCGATAACCTTACCATGTTGCATTAGAACACATCCCAACCCAACACCAGAAGCATCACAATCCACCACATAGCCTTCTGAACCGTATGGTAATGCAAGAACTGGTGTTGATGTCAACCTGTCCTTCAACTCCTAGAAACTATGCTCGCAAGCCTCAGTCCACTGGAACTTAGCTGCTTTTTGAGTCAGCTTCGTTAATGGGGTTGAAATTTGAAGAAAACCCCTCTACAAACCTTCTGTAGTACCCAGCTAACCCTAAGAAACTACGAACCTCAGTCAGAGTCATGGGTCTGGGCCAAGTCTTTATGGTTGCAATCTTTTGTGTATCAACCGCAATGCCTGCATCTGATACACTATGGCCTAAGAAAGCTATAGAGTCCAACCAGAACTCGCACTTAGAAAACTTTGCATAGAGTTCTCAGTCTCGAAGAACCTGAAGGACTGCTCGCAGATGATTTGCATGCTCATCTTTTGAACGTAAATACACCAAAATATCATCAATAAATACAATCACAAACAAGTCTAGATACGACCTGAATATACTATTCATCAGGTCCATGAACACTGCTGGGGCATTAGTTAATCCATATCTAGTTCTAAAAGCTGTCTTTGGAACGTCTTTCTCCCGAACTCGTATCTGGTGGTACCCTGATCTTAAATAAATGTTTGAGAAACACTTAGCACCTTGGAACTGATCAAACAATTCATCTATTCTCGGAAGGGGATACTTATTCTTTATAGTTTCCTTATTCAGTTGTCGGTAATCGATACACATTCTTAGTGAGCCATCTTTCTTCCTTATGAACAACACTGGTGCACCCCATGGTGAAGCACTAGGCCTAATAAAGCCTTTATCCAACAAGTCTTTCAGTTGATCCTTCAACACCTTTAGCTTAGCAGGAGAAATTCTATAAGGAGGGATAGATATGGGTTGTGTACTTGGTAGCATATCGATAGAAAAATCAATTTCACGTTCTGGAGGGATACCAGAGAGTTCGTCTGGAAATACATCTAGAAACTCATTAACTACCGGAATAGACTGAAGAGTCGGTGGTTCTGCATCTATATCATGAACGTGAACAAGATGATTAATACAACCCTTGGTAATCATCCTCCTTGCCTTAAGATAGGAAATAAACCTACCTTTCGGCGTTGCTGTATCGCCTTTCCATTTCCGAACTGCCTCACCGGGAAAGTGGAATCTAACAATCTTTGTCCGGCACTCAACATTAGGATAACAAGACGCTAACCAGTCCATACCCATAATGACGTCAAAATTGAGCATCTCTATTTCTACGAGATGTACAGAGGTCTGACGTCGATAATTTCTATCGTGTAACCTCGATAGATTCTCCTGGCAACAATAGACTCACCAACTGGTGTAGTTACAATAAAGGGTCGATCTAATGACTCTGCTACTATACATAACCTCCCCGCTATAAATGGAGTCCCATAAGACAAAGTAGATCCATGATCTATCAAAGCATAAACACAATGGGAGCAAACAATCAATTTACCTGTCCCAACATCTGGTGATGACTCTGAGTTCTATCTGCTGGTTAATGAATATGTAAAATTCTATCCACTACCAGAACTAGATGCTCCCTCTCTGCCTCCGCCTCTACCTCTACGCGCTGAAGTCTGGGGTCCACTCCTTGTAGACTATGCTGATGAGGAGGAACCTACTACTGACTTGGTCGACTGACCTATACCACCCTGACCTATGGTAGGGCAGTTTCTCCACCCATGCCCCTCCTGTCCACCAGAATAACAACATGTGGAACCCTGTCTGCACTTCCCAAAATGCATCCTACCATAAGTAGCGCAACGCGGTGGGGCTGTCCTAGCATGACCTGAACCCCTCTACTACTACGAGCCTGATGCTTGTGAACCCTCACCTAGGCTTGACTATTCCTGTCCCTCTTCTGTCTCTCTCTCTCGATGCTCTCACTCGTATACTGTAGATGTTAGTGATCTTCTATGCTCTGTGCAAAGGCCTGAATCCCCGAGATATCCATATTATCATTTAGCGCAGTGGTAGAACAAGCCTCGATATAGTCTGAGTCAAGCCCGTCCACAAATATACGTACCCTATCATGCATCGTATCAACAAATGCTGGTGCATATCTAGCCAATGAATCAAATCTCGGACACTCATGCCACCTTGCCAGAGCTTCAAAAACTGGTCCACCCGGCCATCCCTAATCTCTCAAGGCAAATAGTGATCTATGAAAGCTTCTATAAAGCTATCCCAAGTGGGTAGAGATGTATCTTCTCCCCTAGATCTCTCCCAACTTTAATACCACAATACTGCAACATCACGGAATAGACTCAGTCGTTGAGGCATGCATGACTCTAAAGATCCTATGAAGCTGATCAACAAAGTGTTGAGGATCTTCTTTGCGATCTGTCCCTGTAAACTGTGGAGGATTCAAGGCAAGAAATTCACGAACTCTCGAACTTCTGGGCCCTTCAGAAGGTCCGGCAACATCTGGCGTAACTGGTTGGCACTATGCAGCTACTAACTGTGCTAACATATATAATGCACTCTTGAAATCCTGATCAGATGGAATAGGAGGAACTAGAAGTGGTACTGCTGGTGGAGCTGGAAGTCCTTATCCCTCAGTGGCTCCTAAAGTTGTGGAGAAGCTATAGGGGGCTGAGAAGATGTCTCCCCCTTGGTCTCACAATGGGCTACCTCCACCTGTGGAACCTTGCCGGTACCCTCACTTGTAGTTGTATCTAGTCCCTGGCTAGTTATGGTCTGTCTAGTGTCAGTCATCTCTAGTCATCTCTATCTGCATATAAGTATTAGTTATAAGCCAAAAACCTCAACCCTTAAGACACCGCTCTATAGCACGAGGTGAGCAAAAGAAGGATAGTAATTCTAACACGAGGTAACTTCTTGCTTATCGGATGTGGTGCACAACACATTTATAAACAAGACTCTACTAGAAATGGGTTGCAGACTCCCTAGGATATGACGTTGCTCTGATACCAAGTTTGTCACGCCCCAAACTCAAGGGGAGCAACTGGCTCCTAATGCCAAAACTCAGGCCCGAGCCAACCCTGCTGAACCATTTGCTACTAGCGCATGGCAGCCACACGCAATCAAGAAATCAAACAAGTATATCTCAGCTTAAAACTAAGTCATCTTTCGGCAAGGCCCCTGTCAATTGATCTATAAAAAAATAGCTACTCCGAGGAGATCACATAAATAAATAGCCAACTAGCACGAAAGTCCTGATTGGGCCGTCGAGGCCACCATGATATCTATATCAAAACTAAAAGCAGATATATATCAATACAATACATCAAACAACTCACAAGCTTCAGCAATCCAACAACATAGGCCAGTATGGCCATAACGTAGCTATACACCCCCACACATTATTCTTCAAGCCTCTAAAAGTAGTAAAGATTAGCAGGATAGGGCCCCAGCCTACCCATAAAGATATATACAACAAAGGATAACAAACCTCCCAACTCTGGAAGGTCCGGAGGAAAGGGGCAAGCCAACCGGATAAAACACATTCCTGTTGCTGAGGAGGTCTACTCAGTCATTTTTCAGGACCTGCATGCATGAATGCAGCGTCCCCAAGGTAATGGGCCGTCAGTACAAAATAATGTAAAGAGAATGAAAGGTAATAGACTATGATAAGGTATCCTGATATACTGGAATAATCTAATAAATAAATCAAGGATAAGATAAGTGTAAGGACCTGCTCCTAAATCTAAACTTATAAAAAGTAATTAAACAACAACCTAACCCCATAAGCTCGGCAGGTACAAATAGCACACAAGACCACCTACTCAGGCCCCCATAAGCCCAGAAGGTGCTAATCAGCCTATATACCCATATCAGTAGTCCCCTAGCCCTGTAGGCAGTCACATAATCCTCTTAGGCATTAATATAGCCCCATAGGTAGCACATAACTCTCTTAGGCATCAACGTAGCTTATAGACAACTCACAGCCCTCTAAGGCAACAACATGGCCCTGTAGGAAGCACATAGCCTTCTTAGGTGTCATTATAGCCCTGTAAGCAACTCATAGCCCTTCTAGGCACAATATATCCCCGTAGGAAACTCATAGCCCTGTTAGGCATCCATATAGCCTTGTAGGCAGAACATAGCCCCTCTAGGCATAGATCACATTCCTGCAGCTAACCACCATAGTCCCAACGGCAATAATAACAATCCAACCGCTAAAAGCTAGCAATTTATTTATAAGCAACCTATACAAATACCCTCTAAGTCGTGTCCTACATTGGGATGCTACTAACTAAATAAGAATCCCGACAAGGGAGGATTATATCAACTCGAGCAACTAACAATCAACAATCACGTCTACAAGTATACCAAGGATAACAACCCAAATACATTGCTTCTAAGCTTTTAGGAAATATACCGTAAGTAGGGAATAGTCTTAACATACCTATTTTGCTAAATTCACGTGGCCTAACGCCTTTTACTCAATACTCCCTCAATACGATAACAAGGTAGGACCATAATCAACACACAAAAATAAAAGATACCATGACAATACGATAAAATATATGTATTTACGGTGCAAATTGCTATGTGCTGCTTATAAAAGCTAGAGTCGATGAAAGAAGGGTCTTACATCGATCTTAAGGTCATAATACGCTTCAAAACCATCAAATATATCCAAACCCTTGCTGTCCCAACACTAAAGTGTGATATGCTACAAAATCGATAAAACAAATTATACCAAGATGATGAGCCCAACGCGTAGAATGACTTTCGTCAGGGACTTAAATCGAGAAAATATGTACCTTAGTTGATCCTAGAAATGGGTTTCCCTATTTTTCTATGGTTTTTAGCTAAAAATGAAGAAAAAGTTTGAAGAAGAAGATATATGTAAAGTTCCACCGACTTAGGGCCCCACCTCACGTGCCTGCTTGCGCAGTCCCACGAAAACGCAAATATCTCTCTATTCTGAAGTTGTATGAACAAACAGTTAATGCGTGGAATACTAGACTCGTAGACCTTTGATTCGATAGGTCGTGGGCTCCATAAATCCTTATATATTGGGAGAAAATCTCCAAGCATTTGACCCAAATTTCAATGAAATCTTAAAAAGGAACTTACGATAACTTCCGCCAACTTTAATTTCGACACTTACTTAATTTCAAAACTTGAGATACAACCCTTGAACACTTCAAATATGACATACCACATAATTTTTAATTTATTACTCACTCTCTTTGTCTTTCCACGAAGATACGAGTTAATTTAGACGTTTTGAAAAGTTGGGGTGTTACATTGACATTCGTTGTCATCCCTTTATATCTATTTGTAGGCTTTCGATAGTTTTTGTTTCTATGACTGATTAGATCAAGTTTTTACTTCATTATTGAATTTTAGACACATACCGCTCCTTGTGGGTTCAACCCCAACTCTTCGTTGCGTTTAATACTAATTAACGACCATTTACACCTAGAATTAGATGAGGTTTATTAAGCGTTAATCAAAAATGTCGTCGCTTTCGAGGAGTGGTGTTGTTTGAAATTATTTTACTGAAGTTGAATTGTGATCTTTTTAGCTGTAGTTGAATCGACTTACTTTGGTTTTGTATTGTGTTGTTAGTCTTTAATACAAGAAGAGATGAGTGTAAACGGGAGTAATGGTACCCAAGTAGGCCACCAAGACGATATTGAAATCCTTAATGATGTTAATGACCCAATTCAATTGGGTGGTGTTGGTGCCAGTCTTCAACCTCCAGTTCAAGGAAATGTTGTTTTTCACATCATTAGAACAATCCTTCAGCTCCTACAATTGAAAGGATTATTTGGGGGGCTGGCTTATGAGGATCCCTATGAGCATATTAGGAACTTTGTGAACGTTTGTGGTCAGTTTTCATTTAAAAAAATATCACAAGAATCAGTCCGTCTAAGGTTGTTCCCTTTATCTTTGATGGGTGAAGCTACCAAATGGTTGTTTGAGTTATCGAAGGACTCCATCATCTCTTGGGATGAGCTGACCACAACATTCCAAGTGAGATTCTTCAACCTATTGAAGATGATGACACTCAGAGATGGCATCCATGGTTTCAAATGAGGTAGGTGAGCCAATCCCTGAGACGTGGCTGAGGTTTAAGAAGCTAGTGTTGCAGTGCCCAACTCATGGACTTCCAAATGATGTGTTGTTGCAATACTTCTACAAGAGTCTCGACTCAGTGAACAAATGAGTTGTTGATCAACTTGTTCCCGATGCTATAATGCAACAACCCTATGAAGTAGCTTCTCAAATCTTTGATTGCATGACTAAGATAAATAAAGCATGGTATAGTCGTGAGGATTAAGTGTCGCCTCTCACATTTAGAGTGACAAAAGAGAAGATAGAAACAGGTCAATAGAGAGACCAAAGCATTGCCAAAATGATGACCTAACTAGATATATTTGCTAAAAATGTCATGGGTGTTGGTACAAAGAATGTTAATTTTGTGGTTGTTTGTGGAGTAAACCTCGATAAAGCACAATTTAAGGCGTTGTACAATGAGGAAGTGAACTTCCTAGCCAATCAAGGAGGAGGTTATCGTGCAAACTATCCAAGGCCCGGTAGAAATTTTGGTTGGAATAGAGATGAAGAATGGAGAGACCGAAACAGATAATGGCGTGATTGTAACACCACTTGAAAGGAACAAGAGGGTGACAAGGATAGGTATATCCCTCCCATGAGCGTCAAATGCCCAAGGAATCTGAAAGTGGTCATACAGAAGATATTCTCTCATGCATTCTCAACAAAGTTGAAGGGTCAGAAAAATTGTTAAAAGAGATGAAAGAGGATGTCTCAATTCTCAATCAGATAGTAACCTCTCAGTCAGTCTCTATTAAGCAGCTAGAAACCCAAATGGGTCAAATTTCTTCTCATTTGAATCCAAGACAACAAGGGGGGTTTCTTAGTGACATAATGGCAAACCCCAAAAATGAATCTTGATTTGGTATCCTCATCGTGCCACGACGTTAACTAAGGTGCTTCTTGGGAGGCAATCCAAGTATTTAATGCTTTTGTTTTTTATTTTGAATAATCGTTGTTGATTGTACAGGCTTAAAAGTGAAGAGTATTGGAAAATGGGTAGCTTGGCAAGCCAAAGTCCTGTCGGCGGCACGCTGAACAGGTCAGCGATCCCGACTTTGACAGCCGTTGGAACCACCAAGCTTGAAGGGGAACTCTCTAAAACTTGGCTGGCTAAATGCTTAAATGGTTACTCGCTGAACAGGTCGGCTAACCTGACTTAGTCCGTCGTTTGAACCCCAAAAATTAATGTGAGTCCTGTAAATCTCGGCATGAAAATACCACTTGGCGCATCGCCGAGTGGTTCAGCGAGGATGACTTACTCCACCGAAGGTGCCTAGAATTGAAAAGTTTTAGAGGCCAAACGGTTTAAATTTTTCAAAATCCTTCATCTTCTCTCATTTTTAACTCTCGTACCCTCTCAGTCAACTCTAGATTTTGGTTATTTACTTGTTCTTACCTGATTTTTGTGTCAAATCTTTGTTTGGAATTGTAGAACTTTGCCGCCTAGCAATTCAAAATTAAAATTCTGCATAAAGATTGGTTTTTCTGAACCCCGTACTTGAAATTCGTTGTTGAAATCAAATGCAATAGGTAATTTTGTTGTTGTTGTGTATTGGGTAATTGTTATAATCGTGTCTAAGTGTTGTTTTGCCTCTAATGAATTGGAATGTGTGCCGAAGTGCTTTAAAGTGATTGATTCCAATGTTCTTGCTTGTAAAATCGAGTTTCAATTGTTGCGTTGCGGTGTATATGTAATGGATATAGTGGGGGTGAGGTCTAAGTAAACTTGAATTGTGCTAAATGAAGTAATTTGCCCAATGATGGAGCATTTGACGTCATTCTGAAAGGCAAAAGTCATCAAATGGCTAATTTTAGCCAAATTGCGGAAAGTCTAAGTACCCTGAGGGCATGGGTAGTATGGGTCTAGTGTTAATTGAATGATGTATATGTTTAATTTTGAATTCAAGGGCTGCGGGTTTGATTTTGAGAAATGGGGTTGAAAACTGGCAAGTTGGGCTGTTTGGCGAGCTACGTCAAGCTTGCTGAATAATTCAGTGGTTCGCGAAAGTCCCCCTCAGATCGCCCTTCATTTCCAATTTTGGTTGATTTTGTTCTTTAACTTTTGGTGAGAAACCTGAGCTGGCCGAGTTTACTCGGCGACTGATTGAAAGGACCTCTTAATCGCCCTTCTACGCCCCTAATCCCTAAAATACACTGTAACTTTCGGCGAGCCACTTCTAGCTCACCGATTTTTGTCGGCGATTGGTTGAATGGCCCTGAACATCGCCGGCCTATCTTGATTCTACACAATTTTTGTGCTGGCACTTTTGGAGAGCCCGATCTGGCTCGCCAAAGTGACTCGGTGACTCGCCGAAGTGTTCGGTGAGTCATTCCGCAACTAAATTTCTTCATTTTTTATGAAACTTTTGTTACATTTTTTTATGTGGTTTGCAGAAATGGCTAGACCCAAAGTTTCGAGAAGAGACATGCCGCCCCACAAGCGGGCAAGAGGAGTCGTTATAAATGAGGATGCAGTTGTATCCAAGGCAAAGGAATCCAAACTCCCTACATAGGTAGGAAAAGGCACAAGGAAAGGGAAAGGCGCCCGTGGTGGAGACACCTGAGGTTGGTAAACCATGATTTTATGACATTTTTAACACATTTCACTTAAGAGTTATGTGTGTCTAGGGCCATTTTGTATTGGTATTAATGTTTTTTTTATCATGTTTGTAGGAAATAAGTTCTAACGTGGAAGTATGAGACACAACGGAAGAATTGTGCAGAAAAGCGCATCTACAAAAGTAACTCACGGACAGTAGGTCCAGTCAGGTTTCGTAGATGGTGATAGTAGATGGACAGGCCTGCATGAAGAAGAAATCAAGGAATTCTTGACTAAGTGTGGAACTACGGACCGTAAGATTCTGGGTTTATTACTCTCATTACGTAAGTTTATATTTATTCATCTAAAAATATGAATTGTTTTCTTGCTACTATGGGTAACTAAATGCACAACTAGGGTTGTGGGAACCAAGAGCGATTAACAAAGTAATTCTTGAGTAGTGTTATTGCATGCATTGTTAATTCTTTCGTTTAGAAGTCTTTTTAGAGTTGGAAACACTTGAAATCGCCTTGTTGCTACTTGCCAGACCAAGGACCTAGTTAGTAAGAAAAAAATTATCAACATAGATTTAGTGTGATACTATCTAATAGTCTAATGTCAATTGGTGCGAGGGTGAAAACTAAGCCATACATTGATGTGATGTGTAATATGAGGTAGAGGTAAGGGTCAGTAAATTATACACACAGAGCCGGACCATGGAGCGGGGTGAAATTCTCTAGCTCCCAGACCAAGGAATTAGAGATACTTAACTTATCACTTTGCATGTAATATACTAGGAAAGGATTACTATTTCTAGGATTATCGCGTTATGAGCTTATGGGGAACACATACACCCTAGTTTCTCTCTCATCTTTATAACAACTGAAGTTTGAATCTTGCTCAATAATTATTCACATAATTTCCAGAATTTGTTTCACAAATCCCCCTCTTTAATTACTTGTTTTGGAAATACGTTGGCTAAAATAATATAATTGTAAGTTAAGTTTAAGTCTAAACCATATTCCTCGTGGGATCGACTCCAACCTCAAAGTTGGGTTCTTTTCTTGATAACGATCGCCTATACTTCCTTAAGGAGGTGTAATTTGAGCGTATTAAATTTTGGCACCGCTAACGGGGAATTAGGCTTTTAGATTAAGTTTAACTACATTATTGAACTTTAGCCAAATATTTCCTAATTTTACTTTTTCTTTTGTTTTTGTTTCTCTCAGGTTCCTACTCTAGTGTATGTCAAGTACACGGAGCCAAGGTGAACCACTTACTCCCTATGATCTAGAATTGAACAGAACTTTATGAAGAATGAATAACCAAGAAGTCCCAGTCAATCCTATCAGAGGAGATCTAGGTGATTGGGTTGAGTTGCAGCCTCCGAGGGTTGGTGATGAGAATAATCAGGTTCAGGGTGAGAATCTATTGGGAGATGCATTGAGGGTACAGGCTCCACCAGGACCAAGATTGCGTGATAACTATAGGGTAAACTTTAACGCCGTTGAATCTGAAGGACCTCTTGATCTAACCCCTCTACCTCCGGGGCATACATTCATGGTGACTAGTAATCTGATGCAGATGCTTACGGTGAGGAGTTTGTTCTCTGGTTTGGCATCGGAGGATCCACATGTGCACGTAGCCAAGCTGAGAAGTGTTTGCAAGAGTTGTGTGGGTCGACCGGACTTGGACATGGATGCCATTGGCTTGCGTGTATTCCTTCTATCATTGAACGACGATGCTGCTATGTGGTTTACTAAGCTTCCTTATAACTTAATCTACACATGGGAAAAATTAACTAAGGTGTTCCTGGCAAGACACTTTCCCGTGTCAAAGAAGTTGAACCACAAAGATAAACTAAACAACTTCCTAGCACTACCTGGAGAGTCTGTGAGTAGTTCTTGGGATAGATTCACTGCTTTCATAAGAGGTGTCCAGAATCACCGCATTGATGATGAATTTTTGAAGGAATACTTCTACAGAGGGAAGGATGACAATAGTAAGGTGGTGCTTCATACTATCGCCGGAGGTTCATATGGTGAGTGCACTTTTGAGCAAATCACTGAGAAATTGGAGAAAATTTCCTAAAACAATAAAGCGTGGAGCACTAGAAATTCAGATACTGGGAGAAACACGTTTGCAATCCAAGCTACAACTAACCAATCTGCCAATGATATTCGTGAGGAGATGACTCAGATGAGGACCGAACTGGGGATGGTATTGAAGCATGTAAGCGGAGGTACTGAAAAGATAAATGCTGTCAATTATTTGACTAGAAATTCACCACCGGCTGAGGAATGTTACTATAAAGAGGATACTTACGCGGTGAATGTTCAAACGGGGGTTTCTGACTCAACGCCCAAGGTTCCAATATGGATAATTGGGGCCAAGGTCAAGGAAACCAAGGTCGGAACTATGACAACTACAACCAAGAGGGTCAATACGTCCGGGATGCGAACTACAATCGCGACAACAACTACAACTGGAACAACTATGGCAACAGAAGCGATCGGGTTGGACCTTATGTTCCTCCTCAAAATCGGGAATCTGTTAATAAGGAGGTTTGAGGTAATATGTCACGTATTAAGGATATGATGCAGAAGATGATGAAGAGGTTTGATTCGACTGATGAGAATGTGAATGAGATGCGAAATGACTTGTTTGGTATTGGTCAAAAAGTTGATGTCCATGCAGTGTCAATCAAGCATATTGAGCAGCAAATGACTCAGTTGTCTACTATAGTAAACCAAGGTCAACCTAGCACACTTCCTAGCAATACTATCCAAAATCCAAAGAACAATGGGCATTGTATGTCAGTCACTACTTGAGGGCTAAGCACACCATTGATCCACCTATGCCGTCTGGGGTTGAAGTTGAGGCCAGTAAAAATGATGATGTTATTGAGGTAAATGGAGAGTTCGATAATGCGACAGAGAAGGAAATGGAGATAACCTAGAAATTTTTTCCCATGCCTAGACCTCCACCTCCTTTCCCACAGAGTTTAGTGAAGAAGAATGAAGAAGGCAAATATTGCAGGTTTATTAGTATGTTGAAGCAACTTTCCATCAATGTGTCGTTAATAGAAGTTTTGGAGAAAATGCCTGGCTATGCAAAGTTTATAACGGACTTGGTAACTAAAAAGTAGGTCGTGAGTTTTGAAGATGATGATAAGTTGCAAAACTGTAGTGCTATTGCTACAAGTTCCCTTGTGCAAAAGAAGGAGGATCCTGGTGCTTTCACTATTCCTTGTACCATTGGGTTGCTACATTTTGCAAAGGCATTGTGCGATTTGGGTGCTAGTATCAATCTGATGCCATTGCCTATTTACAAGAAGTTGGCTTTACAGGATCCAAAACCAACTGCGATACGACTTCTTATGGCCGATAGAACTGTGAAGAAGACCATTGGTGTGCTCCAAGATGTACTAGTGAAGGTGGACTATTTTATGATACTTGATTGTGATGTTGACTTTGAGGTTCCCATTATCCTTGGGAGACCATTCCTAGCCAATAGGTGCGCCTTGGTTGATATGGAGAAAGGGTAGATGAAGTTTCGATTGAACAATGAAGAGGCAACTTACAATATGTCTAGGTCTATGAAGCAGAGTAGTGAGCTCAAATCGGTATTTATGGTGACACATATTGTAGAGAGTGGTTCTGAGGTGCCTATTGAAGAGAGGTTGGGTGTTGATGCACTAGCAGTGGTAATGATGAACTTTGAGGGTGATGGTATTGAAGTCTATGATGAATTGGTCGCCGAACTTGATAGGTTTGAATTTCGTTCAAAACCAAAGAGATTGGAGTTAAACATGAAGAATCGTGACTCTTCACCTGCTAGACCGTCTGTTGGAGAGGCTTCAAAATTGGAGCTTAAGGCTCTACCATCACACTTGAGGTATGTATTCTTGGGGAAACATGGTACTTTACCAGTCATCATTGCGGCAAATTTGAATGTGGCACAAGTTGAGGCATTGGTTTCTATGTTGAAGAGGTTCAAGCGAGCTATTAGGTGGACTATTGCGGACATTATTAGGAATCCTCCTGGTTTTTGTTCTCATAAAATCCAAGTCATGCCGAATCAGAAGGTTAGTATTGAGCACCAGAGAAGACTAAATCCGCTTATGGAAGAGGAAATTAAGAAGGAGATCATCAAGTGGTTGGATGTTGGAGTTTTTTATCCTATTGCAGATAGTAGTTGGGTGTGTCCTCTTTAGTATGTGCCCAACAAATGTGGTTTACTGTGTTACTGAATGAGAGAAACGAGCTTGTGTCAATGTGGCCCGTGACTAGATGTAGTGTCTACATGGACTAAAGGAAATTAAATGCTTGGATAGAAAAATACCACTTTCCTATGTCGTTCATGGATCAGATGTTGGACCGACTTACGGGTAAGGGTTGGTATTGTTTCCTTGATGGTTATTCGGGGTACAATCAGATTTCTATAGCTCCAGAAGAGCAAGAGAAGACCACTTTCACTTGCCCTTATGGGACTTTCGCCTTCAAACGAATGCCATTTGGATTGTGTAATGCTCCAGTGACCTTCCAGCATATCATGATGTCTATATTTTCTGATATGGTGGAGGACACTATTGAGGTATTTATGGATGATTTCGCTGTGGTAGGTGACTCTTTTGATCGTTGTCTGGACATTTTGGCCGAGGTGCTTAAACGGTGTTAAGAGTGCAGTCTGGTACTCAATTTGGAGAAATGCCACTTCATGGTGAAAGAAGGGATAGTTCTGCATCATCGAATTTCTGAGAAAGGTATTGAGGTTGATAAAGCGAAAGTTGAGGTAATAGAAAACCTTCCACCACCTATCTCTGTTAAAGGTGTTAGAAGTTTTCTTGGGCATGCAGGTTTCTATAGGAGGTTCATCAAGGATTTCTCATATCCATTGTGCAAACTGCTCGAAAAGGAGTATAGGTTTGATTTTGATGATGCTTTTCTAACAACATTTGGAGAGTTGAAGGACAAGTTAGTTACTGCACCTATCATTATTTCACCGGATTGGGGACAACCGTTTGAGGTAATGTGTTATGCGAGTGGAGTGGCACTTGGTGTGGTATTGGGACAGAGGTGATGGAAGATTCTTCATCCTATTTACTATGCTACAAAAGCTCTAAATGTGGCTCAAAAGAAATAAACAGTGACTGAACAAGAGCTTCTTGCAGTGGTTTTCGCATTCGAGAAATTTCGATTCTACTTGCTTGGTACTAAGGTTATTGTGCATAGTGACCATTCTGCATTGAGGTATTTGATGGCTAAGAAGTATGCAAAACCGAGGTTGATTAGATGGGTGTTGTTGTTGCAAGAGTTTGATTTTGTAGTAAAAGATAGAAAGGGGACAAAAAATCAGATTGTCGATCACGTGGCCAGATTGGAAGAAGAAGCTACGCTCAAGCTTGGTGATAGGGCAGAAATTAATGATGCTTTTCGAGATGAACAGGTATTGGTTGCTTCTCATGATCTGATTCCTTGGTTCGCAGACTTTGCTAACTATTTGGCGAGTGATCTGGTGCCATCAGATTTGTCTTTCCACCAAAGGAAAAAGTTTATGCATGATGTGAAAAAGTTCTTTTGGGATGAACCTTGTATCGTAGTTGTGCTGATGGGATTATTCGTCGCTGTGTGCCCGAGGTTGAGATGTTGAGTATACTACAGGCGTGCCATGCATCGCCTGTTGGTGGGCATCGTAGTGGTATTCGGACTACGCATAAAATTTTGCAATGTGTGTATTACTAGCCTACCATCCACCAAGATGCTCATGATTTCGCCAATTCTTGTCACCATTGCCAAAGAGAAGGAGGAATTTCAAAGAGGCTAGAGCTTCCTATGAATCCTATATTGGTGATAGAGTTTTTTGATGTATGGCGCATTGATTTTTTGGGTCCATTTGTGAGTTCACATGGGATGAAGTATATTCTCGTGGCGGTTGATTATGTGTCGAAATGGGTGGAAGCAATTGTGCTTCCCAACAATGAAGGTAAAAGTGTCACCGCATTCTTGAAAAATAATATCTTCTCCAGATTTGGTACACCTAGGGCGATTATCAGTGATGGAGGTTCCCACTTTTGAAATAAGTTGTTCAAGGCATTACTTAAGAAATATGGCGTCCTCCACAATGTAGCCACTCCTTACCATCCATAGTCTAGTGGGCAAGTTGAAGTGCCCAACAGAGAGATCAAGTAGATTTTGCCAAAGACTGAGTGCTAATAGAACAGATTGGTCAAGGAAGCTTGATGATGCTCTATGGGCCTATCACACCGCATTCAATACTCCCATAGGTATATCTCCCTACCAACTTGTATACGGGAAGTCTTGCCATTTGCCGGTATAGTTAGAACATAAGGCAATGTGGGAGCTAAAGAAGCTAAATTTGGATTGGGGTGCCGCATCGAATCAGAGAATGAGTGACCTGAATGTGCTTGATGAGTTTCACCTAAGAGCTTATGAAAGTTCAGCCTTGTACAAGGAGAAGATGAAGAAGCATCATGATCAAAGGATTGAAAAGAGAGAATTTGTTGTGGGTGATCTTGTGCTTCTATTCAACTCTATGTTGCGCTTATTTCCGGGCAAGCTCAAATCCAAGTGGATCGGGCCATTCTTAGTCACGCAAGGGCTCCCACATGGAGCGGTGGAGCTTGAAAACAGTGAGGGAACAAGGTTCAAGGTAAACGGGCAATGGATTAAGATCTATCGATGAAACACAGAAAGTGTCCAAGAAGTTATTGAGGCCTATTATCTTGATGAAGTATGAGTAATCAAGAGGCCTGCGTTGTGCCACGACGTTAAATCAAGCGCTGCTTGGGAAGCAACCCAAGATATAGAATCTTGCTAACTATAGGTTTTTCTTTTCGATTTGGTAGTTTTCTTTGTTTATTTGTTTTTCTGTACTCCTTTAGATAGGTGCTTTATTTTTGTTTTAGTATTTTCTAGATATACCATAGGGTCCGTGTCTAAAAAGTGTCTAGAAAATGTAAAAATAAAGGCCTAATGGTTGCTACATGTGCAGGGACGCAAAGCAAAATCTGCAGAAAATTTCTGGTGGAGAGGTCTATGGAGACCATCGACGGTCCGTAGGTCAAACTACGGACCGTGATTGGTAGCCGTAGTCCGCAGGTAAGTGTCCTAAATTTTTCCAAGTGTGTAAGTGATCTACGGACCCCATCTACAGTCTGTAGGTCGACCCACAGACCGTAGACGGGGTCTCGTGGGTCCAAACCCTAGTTCTGCTTGACCCGACCTGGACCTTTTTCAAATAAAAGCCCCCTATTGTATAAACATTCCCCCCATTACCAAAATTCACCCAAACCATTTATGTAACATCTCCACTCCCAAAACCCTCCATATTACCATCATATCCCATTAATCAGCCCACCTTCATTCCCCCATATTGTCAATTCTTTCTTCTTTCTCCCAAAATTCCTTCATTCCCCAGTTTCCAAGAGGTTCCGGTGTCCGGGTTCGCTGGAAGGCTAGTAAGAATTTGTTGGAAGTTCAAAGTCATCACACCATCACCCACTTCCTTTACTTGTAAGGTAATTGACTTCCCCTTCACTTTGAATTTCGATTCATTGTTGTTATAGGAAGTGATGAAGTGAATCTTGACCTTGGGTGTGAAATTTTAGGTGTCCTGCATGAATTGTATGTTAGAAACACCCATGGGACGATAGATAGTGATTGTGTAGTCATAGTAATTAAACAACTTGGTGAAAATTTGGTCTTAATGAAAGTTTCGACTTAGGGTTCCTAACTTTGTATGCAATACATGTTGACAAACTCTTATAAATTGTGTTGAAATACATGATTACACTTAGGATGAATGATTGAAATTGTAAAAAAAAAGGTTTTGAATTTAAGCATGTCTGATACCTAGCAAATACTTGACCGACGAGACCCCGTCTATGGACCATAGGTCAATCTACAGACCGTAGATTAGGTCTGTGGGTCTTCACACCACAAAAAATTGCTAAGTGTTGAACCGCGGAAGTGGACTACGGTCCGTTGTTCAATCTATAGACCGTTCTGCATGCCCGTGGTTCACATCAGAGAGCCCTCTTTTGGGTACTTTGGTCTATGGAATGGGACCTATGGACCGTGGATCCATCCACGGACCGTAGGAACCCATCGTGGGTCATGAGTTCAGTCACTGCCCAATTTTTTTTTCAGTTCTTCTTTTTGTTCATTCTTTGCTCTAAATGATTACATGATTACACTTAGGATGAATGATTGAAATTGTAAAAAAAAAGGTTTTGAATTTAAGCATGTCTGATACCTAGCAAATACTTGACCGACGAGACCCCGTCTATGGACCATAGGTCAATCTACAGACCGTAGATTAGGTCTGTGGGTCTTCACACCACAAAAAATTGCTAAGTGTTGAACCGCGGAAGTGGACTACGGTCCGTTGTTCAATCTATAGACCGTTCTGCATGCCCGTGGTTCACATCAGAGAGCCCTCTTTTGGGTACTTTGGTCTATGGAAGGGGACCTATGGACCGTGGATCCATCCACGGACCGTAGGAACCCATCGTGGGTCATGAGTTCAGTCACTGCCCAATTTTTTTTTCAGTTCTTCTTTTTGTTCATTCTTTGGTCTAAAAATTTTTCAAGCGTGTATTTGGTCTATTTTTGTACTAACTATGTCTCCACAGGTACCATGGCTCCTAAGAAAGCATCAACTCGGGCACCAAAGAGCAAATCCAAGTCCGTGGCGCCGTCTTTTCAGCTAATCAATGAACATACTGATAAGAAGAAGGATCCCGCCTATGTACCACCTACTAGGAGGACATCCCCTACTGCACCTCTTACTACCCGAAATCAATTTCGGCAGGTGGTCACCGACATAGTCACTGTCTCCCAATCTAATAAGGAGAACACACTGATTGGGTCAACGGCTGGTTTTGCTTCCGTCTCTAAAGCTGGTTCTGCTTACGGCTCTGAGGCTGGCCCTGCTTCTGGCTCCACCACCAGCTCTAGCTCACATGATAGGGCTGCCTCGTTTGATGAGGCAACTAGTTCGGGGAATATCCCAGTTCAACCTAACATCGACCCTGCTCCAGTTGCTGAGGTGCCAAATAGATAGTGCATTGAGGGTCAATATCAAATCTACAGGGATTCCAAGATGTTGAAGGACAAAGAGAAAATGGCTCGGCTTATCACAGAGGAGCGCAGGGTTCTCACGAGGAGTTTACACACTATACCCGAAATCCACTGGCTCTTTAAGGGTCTATCCACAAACAAGCTAAGCCCACAACCTAGACCCCACTCACTTCCACTATGGTCCAGGATTTTCAGGTAGACATATCGCATGTTACTATCAACCGATTCCTCTATGGTCCGGGCAACACTTGGGCGCTTAACACTGGCAAATTTGACTACCGGTGGGACATCGTGAGGAGTGGAGTATTCCAACGGAAAGCAGAGTAGAGGGTGGCTTTACAACTTTGACTGGCTAGGCACATAGCTATGGATGGAGAGTGCGAAGAGTGGGTCAGCACACCATGCTTGGGTATTCATAAAGCCATCCTAAATTTGGTGGCCAAGCTCTTCTAGGTTTTGGTGCGCAACAAGGTATCGCCCACTACGGTCGATAATGCACTCACTTGGGATAGAGCGGTGACGGTTGCGACTTTGGTAGCTGGGTTTGAAATCCACTTTGTTTGCATACTATTGGCAGAGATCCATGAGAGGGTGTTCATGACTACCACTACTCTACCCTTTTCGTGTATGATCTTTTAGTGATGTAGGGATGCTGGGGTGCCTATCTGTTATTGTAACAAATTGGTAGAGGCGTTCGGGACCTTTCACATCGGTCTTATTCAGGATGCGGCCAATGTAGCTGCCCCACGATGTGTCCCATAGATTGAGGTGCCGCCATTAGGAGCTGATTTAGTAGTTTATGTGTAGCAGATGCAGGGTGATTACCCTACCCCTCCACCCTACACTGATGATGCCCCGGGCTCCCCACCTCAGGCTGCCAGTCGGGACCCTAGCTCATCCAGAGCCACCACTTCATTGGGATCTGCTATCGTACCCCTTGCACTTGTTCAAAAATTGGAGGTGCAGATGGCCGCGATGTTTCATCATGTGAAGCCATGGAGGCAACAGTCTATTACAGAGTCCGAGGGTGAAGATAAAGTGGAGGATAGAGACCATGATAGACCAGAAGGTCCAGGACATTCATAAACGCCTGGATGCCTTCAAGTTAAGAGTCCTCGAGCAAGTAGCCCACATATCTTTCCTCTTTTCGGACCGAGTTAGACAGTCTCCAGAACAACGTTGATGCCATCATTGGCCCATCCACAGATGATCTAGAGTTTGTACCTACTGCATTGGCGGATGATACAATGCTTAATGCTATATTCAGAGATGACATTGCAAAACTCGAGTCCACTCATGCTCGTGGGAAGAGGCACCACTCTAGCCACACTTCTGAGGCCAATGAGGATGCAAGAGAAAAGAAGAGGGAGTGCTAGTAGAATACTTATGCTAGGTGAGCATCTATGGTGGATGAGGAGTTGCATGTGTAGAGGGTTCGTGAGAGTGCTTTTGGGGCCTCGAGTTCTAGGGCCACCACTGAGGCCACTGTGCGAGATGATGTGAGCACCACTGATGGTGCGGTTAAAGTAATTGATAGCACTACTCAGGGTACTGTGATAGATGATGTCGGCACTACTGAGGGTGACCCAAGTGTTGTTCTAGCGGGCTCCAAGAAACCGGACCCACCCGCTTAGTGTTGAGTCTTCGGCGCTATGCACCACAGGTTTGCTTCACCTAATCCTTTACTCTTTACTTTTTGTGCATTGGGGACAGTTGCACTCCATTTTGTTGGGGTGGGGTAAACAAATTGTGAGTGATAGGGTGAAGTCTGAGTAACCCAATTGATAATCCTCTCCTGGGGTTTTCTTGCCTGTGTTCTTTTTCCCAAGAGACTATTTTAATATCTGTTGAACTGACATGTGTTAGGAATGTATGTGTAGAAGCATGAAAAATAATGAAGCATGATGACATAATAATAAATGAAAAAAATAATACATGTCCAAAATTTGTGATATGTGCTATAATCTGTAGGCTAGAATGAGTTGAATGTGATGGCTCTGAGTATGACATGATAATAAAAAACCAACTCGATCTCATGACTTAAGCTAAAAACTTCAACTGGGTGGTTTGATAATCTGATAATGAAACTATGTGTCAAGAGTGTGTGAGAATGGTTGATTGTTTAGACAGTTTTGTGCCAATCTAGAACTTGCCACGTTGGTCCTGCTAGGTTAATCTAGGCTAGAAGTTAGGAATTGATCATAGCCCATTTTTCAAATTAGTCCACTTAAACCTAAAATGATCTTACCCAATGATAGAATTATTCCCTTTTGATCCAATTATTTGAGCCTAAAATTGACCAAATCTTTTGATTCACCTAACTCACCTTCCCTTAAAAACATTGTCTTTGTTCCGGTCCCTCCTTGGACATGTGCACCGCGACTTAGTCCAAAAGCCTAAGTTGAGGCTGGATAAGCCCAAATTTACCTTGATCTTGGCCCTGGTCTGATGAAACGACCCCAAAAATGCCCGAAAATGTGCTTCGAAAACACCTAAAATTGTAATTTCCATATATCTCAAAATCCGTGCATCATTTCGGAAATTCGACTTCATATTCTTATTCAGGGGGTCAAATTGAGTGGGAAATGAGTCTAACCCGAATTTTAGAACAACCGTATCAAAATTCGAAAATCGCAAAAAATGCGATTTTGAGGGTCAACTTTAAAGGGGAATATCTCTCAGCACACAAGGAATTGGAAGGAGCTCAAACTATCAAAATTAAAGCTATGTGAGTTAGCTTTCCAACGCAATTTGTTTCACCTCATTCCGAGTTAGGATGAAGGAGTTATGACCATTTTCGTAAAACCTGTCCGGCAGAAAATGCAAATTCCATTAGCCGAAAACACTGTTCACCCGCCTCAATTTTTTTTTTCTAAGTGTTGGGACGTTTTTATAAAAAGGGGACATATCCATACTTAGTCATTTAACTTCAAAACATCCAAAAACTCTCTCTAAACCCTCTCCAAAAATTCCACCAAGAT
>JAKRZT010000294.1:0-188155 GCA_029582215.1 Solanum sparsipilum | reverse complement strand
ATTTATCTTGAAATTTGAATATTTATGTAAAAATTAAAATAAACTTTACAATTGTTGTTTATTTAATTATATTTCATCAATGATTTTACTATTATTTGTCTTATCCATTATTATGTATAATGTATAATATTAGCTAGCAATGTAAATTATTTAAATTATGGTACATAAAAATTTTATATTAAATGACTATATAAGAAAATATTATGAATTATAGGGTGAATATGTGAAAATAGAAGAAAAAAATTATTTATGAAATAAGAAAATATAAATGCAATAAAAAATAATAATATAATATTGAAAAAAAAGAGAGAAGAATATAAATAAATATTTCTTTTTAGTCTAAAAATTAGTATAATACATTAAATTTAGTGTTATGGGTTGAAGATGCCCTAAAAAGCATGTCACTGCCATTGGGAGGCTAAAAACACTTGTTTTGAGGAAAAAAAATAATATGTTTTTTGTTTGAAAAATCAAGGTGTTTGTGTTTGGCCAATCAGTAAAATTACATTTAATTGGAAGCATAGACATTTTTTCTGTTATTGAGAATCTATCTAATATAATAGGAGAAGAAAAAACGACACATGTCAGCACAACAAATTTTTAAATTTTAAATAATAAATAATTAAATATTATATAACTAATTAAATATTATAAATTCAAAATTTCAAATAAAAATATACACATGCCAATACACAAATAATGCAAACTGTCAACATTTTTTAAAACACATTTTATATTTTTTAAATCCAATTTATAAATTAGTAAAAAAAAAATTTATTTTTCAAAAAAAGTTGAAAATTTACTTTCATGATAAATATTTAAGATAATGCTAAAAAAGTTGATTTTTTAAATAAATAAAATTATTATAATTTTAAATCAATTCTTAAAATTAGGGAATAACTGTATTTATTATTATAATTTTAAAAGATTAAAAAATATTGGAGTTCAATTTATTTTTAAAAAAAAACTAGGATTTACAAAGTTTTCACTATCTATTTATTTTGTTTTAAGAACACAAAACATTTTTAATGCAAAATATATTAACTATCTTTCCACACTTCTAAATTCAATATTTTAAAAATAATAATTCACTATTATTTTAAATAAATAGATTACTGCATTTATATATAAAATGTTTAATATTTTATATATAATAAGAATAATAATTCATTTATATATAAAATCCTCGATGAGAAAACTAATAAAAAGTATATTTATTTTGTACCAAAGAAATATATTAGTAATTAATATAATCTAAGTGTTAGTCTCTACATCTATATATCTATATATATCTATCTAATTTTTAACTTTTAAAAATGTGAAAAGACAAAGAAGTTAAAAGTTGCAAACACTAAAAAAAGTATGGATATAAAATTTGCAAACAGTAAAAAAAAAAACAAATTTTACGCTTGCAAAATTACAATTTAAAAAACAAATTAATCTTTATTTTTAAAAGAACATTTATCCAATTAAATAGGGAGTTTTAAAACTCCTTTGCCATGTTGCTAAAAGTAAAGATTGGATAACTATTAGCCAATTCATTTTAAATTTTAAATTTTAAATTTCAAGCGGTCAACTAAATAAATAAGTTACGGATGTATTGATTATTTAAAAATTATATAAAGTCCTAAATTAAATATAACTGATCACTTTAAAATTTCATTAACTTTAAACTTCTCCCTTGCAATTGTTGAAAGGAATTTACTGCCATTAGACAAAGAGGGAAAACGTATTTTGAATTTTTTTTGGATTTTGAATAAAACATATACATAAAATATATCAACATGCCATTTAATCTCATAATATCAAATATTTTATATGAAATATTAGAATTAATAAATTATCACCATAATTTTTTTATTCAAACGGCATAAAAAGAATAAAGTACAAACACATAAAAATATTTGAAAAGTATTTCATATTTGATCAAGAAAAAGTAATTATAAAATTAATAGTATCCTAGAAAATAGACACATGCCAATACACAAATAATGAAAACAGTCAACATTTTTTAAAACATATTTTATATTTTTTAAATCCAATTTATAAATTAGTAAAAAAATAATTTTTTTTTAAAAAAAAATTGAAAATTTACTTTCATGATAAATATTTAAGATAATGCTAAGAAAACTGTTTTTTTAAATAAATAAAATTATTTAAAAAAATAATTTTAAATCAATTCTAAAAATTAGGGAATAACTGTATTTATTATTAAAATTTAAAAAGCTTATAAAATATTGGAGTTCGATTTTAATTTTTTTAAAAGCTAGGATTTACAAAGTTTTCACTATCTATTTATTTTGTTTTAAGAACCCAAAACATTTTTAATGTGAAATATATTAACTATCTTTCCAAAACTTCTAAATTCAATATTTTAAAAATACTAATCCACTATTATTTTAAATTAATAGATTACTGCATTTATATATAAAATGTTTAATATTTTATATATAATAAAAAGAATAATTCATTTATATATAAAACCCTCGATGAGAAAAACTAATAAAAATTATATGTATTTTGCACCAAAGAAATATATTAGTAATTAATATAATCTAAGCGGTAGTCTCAATGTCTATATATCTATATCTATCTAATTTTTAAATTTTAAAAATGCCAAAAGATAAAGAAGTTAAAACTTGCAAACACTAAAAAAAAGTATGGATATACAATTTGCAAACAGTAAAAACAAAAAAAACAAATTTACGCTTGCAAAATTACAATTTCAAAAATAAATTATTAATCTTTATTTTAAAAAGAACACTTATCCAATTAAATAGGGACTTTTAAAACTTCTTTGCCATGTTGCTAAAAATAAGGATTGGATAACTATTAATCAATTCATTTTGAGTTTTAAATTTTAAAATTTAAGCAGTCAACTAAATAAATAAGTTAAGGATGTATTGATTATTTAAAAATTATATAAAGTCCTAAATTAAATATAACTGGTCACTTTAAAATTTCATTACCTTTAAACTTCTCCCTTGCAATTGTTGAAAGGAATTTGCTCTCCATTAGGCAAAGAACTCCTAAACTTTATTTTGTCAAGGTAAGTTGTCATGTATTTTTAGATTTCTTTTTGTTCATCAAAAATGAATAATAACTAGCCTTATTTGTTTGTGGTTTTACTTTAGTAAAATGAATTGTATATAGACAATTGCATATTACAGCGGAATGATGATAATAAGTGCTTTGACAGTTGTGAAGAAACGAAGAAAGACATACGCGAGTGAAAAATAAAAAATTACATGTGAAGAATGTCACAATTGAAACATTGATGAATATTGTTGTGCATTGCGAGAACAAGATGATCTACGACTCTCAAATATTTTTTTCTTTTTTTATTTCCTCTAAACACAATAAAAAAATAATTTTCTATTTCTTTGTATCTATATTTCTAAGATTAATAATTCTTTTATTTTTTTGCATGTGTATTTTTTAAATAATTGCTTACAGAGAATTTCTATTGCTTAAATATTTTTTAAATAAACCTATAATCTATAAAGTGCACTGAGAGTTTTTATTGCTTTAAAAAAGAATTAAAAGGTATCTATAATCTAAACTATTATAAAGATAAGAAAAAACATGTTAGTAAACCTCATCAAATAGAATTTTTTTTTTTAAAAAAATAATTGTTTGCCTTTTTTTCTTTTTTTGTTAATGCTGCTATAGGAACTAAAAATTTATGTTTAGAGTTACATAGAGTTAAAACACAAATAAATTTAGCCTAACTTTTGTATCAATATTTTAACAAAATGTTTGGCAGAGAATTGTACGTACAAATGATGATACTATAATTTAGGGTTGTATAACAGAAAAACAAGGAATATTAGAATATTGTTATTTTTGTTTTTGCTAATTATTTATAATTTTACATAAATTTAATACGGAAAAAATATTTTGATTTTTTTTGGATTTTGAACAAAACATATACAAAAAATATATCAACATGCCATTTAATCTCATGATATCAAATATTTTATATGAAATGTTAGAATTAATAATTATTAGCATAATTTTTTTATTCAACGACATAAAAAGAATAAAATACAAACACATAAAAATATTTAAAAAGTATTTCATATTTGATCAAGAAAAAATAATTATAAAATTAATAGTATCCTTAGAAAAATTTCAACATAATATATTATAAAACTGAGAAAATGGCCAAATGACCTTCCAACCTATTACCAGATTTCCAACTACACATCTATTCTTCACGAGAGTCCTATTACCCCCTGAACTACTTTAAAATGGAATAAATAACCCCTTAAGTGCTGAATTGGCATAGAGAGTGTATGTCAATCTCTTAGAGAGAGTGAGTTGCCTATTTATTTATTTATTTATTTTTATTTCCGTTTTTTTCTAATTTCCTTTTTTCTTTCTCTTTCTTTCTTCTTATTTATCTATACAACTATACATTTTTCACCATTATCATTGTTGAAGCTTTTTCAATGGATGTTTAGTATAAAAATTATCAACAACTAATGCATTTTATGAATAAATAATTTTTCAATAGACTTTATTAGAACCTATCTAACAAATTAAATTTATTTTAATAAAAACATACCCATTAATTAATTTTTTCTAAAGTAATGGAATCAAGAGTAACAAAATATAAGTGAAGTAATTGTATATTTAAAAAATATCTTCAAACTTATTAAAAGAAAGGGAAAAAGGTCTGAAAAATACTTCAACTTTGGCCGAAATTGTTGTTACGATACCAAACTTTGGAAATGACCTTTTACCCCCTGTACTATTTAATAGTGTATTTTAAAGGTATATATGTGTCTACGTGGACATCATAAATATTGCATCATTGAAATAGTAATGTGTCCACGTGGGCACATATATACCTTTAAAATACACTATTAAATAGTGCAGGGGGTAAAAGATCCTCCATAAAGTTTGGTATCGTAGCAACAATTTTGGCTAAAGTTAGAATATTTTTCAGACTCTTTTCCCTAAAAGAAACTAAAAAAAAAACAATTTATCTTCTACATTTTTAAAGAAGGATCCTACATGTTCTCCTAAAACCCATGAAGAATCAAAATAAAAAACTCAAATTATAAATTAATTATGAAAATTTTAGAGGGAGAAAGAATAAAGAATGGGGAAGAGAAAAGGTGACTTGAATTTTCGCTTTTATAAATTGTTAGAGATATAGAAATTTATTGAGGTAAAAAATGGTGTTTATTATAGTCAGGGTTGAAAAAATGATTGGGGAAGAAAGGAAGAGGAAGGAGGAGAACTTTTTTTTAAGAAAAAAATATTAAATGGTTAAATACAAGTGTCAAGTGCGTGTATTTCACCACAAGACACATGTCTGATAATGACATTTCAGGGAGAAAATAATTTCACTTTAAAATAGCTCAGGGGGGTAATAAGACCCCCGTGAAGTATAAGTGTGTAGTTGGAAATCCGGCAATAGATTGGGGGGTCATTTGACCATTTTCTCTTATAAAACTAAAGCGTAGTTGATACAACTATATATATATATATATATATAATATTTTAATACAATAAAATGAATTATGTATTTATAATATTAATTTAATGTGCTCAAATAAATCAGTTAATGATTTGTATACTATTATTATTATTATTATTATAAATTAAATATATTATTATGTGCATAATACATTTTGTTAGTTATTTTAATTATGAAATTAATACATTTTAAATCATCCGTGCAACCCGCGGGCACGTATACTAGTAAGCTAAAAAATTATATACTTATTTTGAAAAAAACCACTTTTTTTTCTGAAAAACTAGGATGTTTGGCCAATCATTAAAATACATTTAATTAGAAGCAGAGACAATTGTTTTGTTATTGGGAATAAACTAAAAGCTTATATACTTATTTTGAGAAAAAAAAAACACTTTTCTTGAAAAATCAAAGTGTTTGACTAATAAGTAAAACTGTTTTTAAATGGAAGCAGAAACAATTTTCTGCTATTGGAAAAAAGCTAAAATTTTACGCTTCGAAAAAAAACCAAAAGCAGAAGCCAACAAATTAGTTTTCTTTTTCAAAATCAAAATATCTCTGTCATATATACATATAATCAATATATATCTCATACTCATTTATTTTTGTGTTGAATTTTTCATATGAACTTAGTTCATTTGTGGAATGATTTTTGAATTTATTTTATTTGATATTTTTGATTATATTTATATCATCATGTTAAAACACTTTTTTTTTTCATGTCTAAAAATAAACAATTTTTAATAACAATCACAAACAAGTATGGAAAAGAGAAGATACATTGTATGCTCGTCCAAGCGGAACGACGTCAGTTTGCTCTGCGATAATCGAATCACAGATATCACTTCCGTCATCGACTAAACACAAAGTACATACATAGCTTCTTCGTTCAGTATAGGTTTAGCACAAACAACTCTAGGGTTTATGAGTCCCAATTCTCGAACCCTTTTTCTCTATAATCCTCAAGAATAGCTGTATTCGTGAACCCAATTTCCATGGATAGACACAAAGGAGAGAGGTACAACTCAGACCCATTTCAATACAACCATTCAAGGGGTCCTCCATCTCCTAGAACTTTTTCTGATGGTTCTGGGAACCCTCAACATCATCATCGTCGAAGTCCGGATGCATACCGTGGCCCCCGTCACCACCGGGCCTTCAATAGCCCTCCTCGGCACCCTACTGATACTACTGCTGCTACTGGTGGTGGTGGTGGTGGGGTTGATTCTGGAAGGTTGCATTCGGGTTACCAGATGCCGCCACCACCTCATCCTCTTTCGGGGCAAAAACGGGGTTACCCGTCTCCAGGTATACCGTAAAGTTTATCCTCATTTTTGTTTTTCTTCTTTATTACTGGTAAGTTGAATGTGGATTATTTAGAATTGGAACAAAATTTACTTGGTATAGTGGAATGGATAACAGATGAATCTAGATTCTTGTAATTATGATTCAAGTGAAGAAAAAGTAAGCCTATTTATTTCGGGCTTTAAAACCAGTAGTTCTAGCGGTCGACTCGGTTCTTTCAAATTGTTTCTCATTATTGAGAAAAGGTAACAAAGATAAAATTCGAGCTTGCTTTATAGCAAGAGTAATTAATCGTTGTTGTTTCAAGGTCAATCTATTCACGCGTCTTGATAATATTTTTTCTTGTTCACTAATAAATCGACTAATTAAACTCATGTTTCTATAATCAATTCGATCCCCCGATTGAATCGGGGACAAACGCCTACGAAAAGATCGCTTGGATATCCATGGTTTGTTTGTTTAATTTATTCCTTATCCCTAAAATCCTATTTCGTAATTCTAATTCATTTTAAATCCACTCAAAATAGGATTTGTTTATTTTCTATTTAAATATGTTATATATATAATGCCGTTTTTTCCCATTCCTTGAAAAGGTAAGACACAAGTACTTGGTTCGCTCTATTTCTTTATCTCCCCATGAATCATATGTGATTTTGTATAGATTTGATGGAAGGATACATTTGAACGCCCAATTAGTTTTTGTACTTTCAAGCACAATTCTTTTGCTACTATGTGCAATTTTAATTTTAATTTGAGTCTCTAAAAGAAGAATTTCCATTTTATTTAACCTCGTCCCGCTATATCCAAAAGGAAAAATTATTGATATGTTCTTTATGATGTTGGTAGTCAAGGACCTTAAGGCTTACTACACCCCCCCCAAATAGAAATTAATAGTACCCTTCGGGGTGGCCTAGTGGTTTGGGCTTGGGACTTCCATGTTGGAGGCCTCAAGTTCGAAACCCCTTGCCAACGAAAGCAAGGGTTTGCCTTCTGGGTCGAGCTCGTCGCACCGGACTTGCCTAGTGTGGGTTACCTCTCCTATGTGGTTTGCGAGCTATTGCATAGGAGCGGAGGTTTACCCTGTGTGCACCCAAAGGGTAGCAGCTGCGGGTTTCCCTTGTCATAAAATTAAAATAAAATAGAAATTAATAGTTAAGGACCTTAAGGTTGAGGTTGTGATGTATACCTACTAGCTAGTATTACACTCAAGACAAGATAAAGCAAACGTAATCAAATGGTTAAATGATTAATACAACAGTCCAAAAAAAGAAGTAACAAAAGTACAAGAAACAAAAAATAATAACTAAAACAATAGATAGTAACAAAATATAAACTACAATAAAACAATATGATAATCGAGGTACAAAGAATCAACAGATAGTAATAGAAATAAAAGGACGAAAAACTACATGAGCAATACTACGACTATTAGTATGAACGGGCAACAAGACAACACACTGCTGCCTATTAACCTTCTATCTAATTCGTGTCCTCCTCACCCTCTTATCTAAGGTCATGTCCTCGATAAGCTAAAGTTGTGTATGTCATGTCTACTCACCTCTCCCCAATACTTCTTCAGTCTACCTCTACCTCTCCTAAAATCGTCCATAGCCAACCTCTCACACCTCCACACAGGGGCATCCATGCATATCCTCTTCACATGTTCAAATCATCTCAGTCTTGCTTTTTGCATCTTATCTTCTACTAAAGTCACTCCCATTTTGTCTCGAATTTCCTCATTTCTAATCCGAACTTCTATTATATCACATATCCATCGTAACATCCTCATTTCTTCAACCTATCTTTTGAATGTGAGGGTTCTTGACTGGCCAACACTCCGCCCTGTCACCCTGTAGAACTTGCATTCATGTTTTGGTGACATCTTTTTATCACATATGACTTTGGATGCTAGCTTCCACTTCATCCACCCTACATCCATATGGTGAGTGACACCCTCGTTTATCTCCTATTTCCTTGGATATTAAACCCAAGATACTTGGAGCTACCTCTTTTGGATGACTTGTGTATCAAGCTTCACTTCTATGTCAACCTCATGCATTGCGTCACTGATTTTGAATTCATAGATTTTGTTTTGATGTTGGTCCTTTAAAATCTAGGGTTTTTCTCCATACCTCTAACTTAGCGTTAACTCCCACTGCCAAGGCAAATGAAAATAGGGCTAAGAGCTGACCCTTGGTGCAACCCCATCACAACGAGAAAGTGCTTCGAGTCTCCTCCCACTATCTTTACCCTGGTCGTGGCTCCATTATACATGTCCTTGATTGCCCTAGTATATGCAACAAGTACACCTCTAGCCTCCAAGCATCTCCATAGAACCTCTCGTGAGACTTTGTCGTATGCCTTTTCTAGATCGATGAACACCATATGTAAGTCCCTCTTCTCTCCCTATACCGGTCCACTAGTCTCCATACTAGATGTATGCCTTCTGTAGTTGAGTGCTTTGACATGAATCCGAATTGGTGTTTGGAAAAAGACACACTTATACTTACCCTAAGCTCCACCACCCTCTCCCAAATCTTCATAGTGTGACTCAACAACTTGATACCTCTATAATTGTTGCAATTCTGAATGTCTCCCTTGTTCTTGTATCATTGTATGCCATCTCCATTTTTTGGAATCTTCGTTGTCCGAAAACGACATTAAACAACCTAGTCAGCCACTCCATACCTGCCCTGTCATGCGTTTCCCCTACGAATCCTACAAATACCACCCGTGACCTCCACCACTTCTATACACCTACATTACCCAAAATCGCGACTCCTCTTGGAGTGATCCAGATCCCCCAACGCAATGTCTCGGTCACCCCCTTATTCAAGAGTTCATGGAAGTATGACTGTCATCTTCGTCTAATGAGTGTTTCGTCCTCTAGTACTTTGATGTCCATCATCTCCGTCTAATGAGTGTTTCCTCCTCCAGTACTTTGATGTCCTCTTCCTTGATGCACTTAACTTGGTCCAGGTCACGTGTCATCTTCTCCCTTGCCTTGGCTAACATGTACAACTTTTTATCCCCGCCTTTGTCCTCTAGTTCTATGTGCACCTCGAGCCTGAAGAGTATTCTAAGTTATATTATACTATTCAGATGTCTCTTATGTACTTCCTAGATCAAAATGTCTAGCATCATGGTTCTTTTAACTGGAAATCCTGTGTATATAATGTAGTAGTTACTTGTAGGCATACTTTTGTAAGATATTGTTGGTCAAATGTTTTTCTTTTAATATATATGTATGAAATTTGTTGACTAAAAGGCAATTGTATATTGCTTGGTCAATGTAATGCAGATCCTTTGTTCTGTTAAGGGTGTTCTGTGACATTCGTTATTCTCTTAGTATATAATTAACACGTGATAGGTCCTTAATTTTTCTCTGCTTGTTTATCTGTTTTTGTTTTTTAAATATTATTTTTAGTGTATTCATTGTTATCCATATTCATTCAGAACAAGTTGATGAAGCTGGTTTTGCCAAACTTTTTGTTGGATCTGTCCCAAGAACGGCAACTGAAGAAGATGTAAGTCCTTGTTAATCTTTAAACTTGTCATTTGTCTTGTTTTCCCTCATTGTTATTAGTACTCATAATAGGTGACACTAGTATTTTGTGTTCTGGTTCCTACTATATTTGCTTCCTAGATTTCCGGATCATGCACCTCTCTTCTTTACCATACATATTTTATATCCTAATTGGCATGTACTTAGTTCTCTGTGTCAGCAAACTATTGATCTTGATGTCCTGTCAAAGTGGGAAGAATAAACTATGTTGCGAAGGGACACATAATATGTTGGTATTCGGATTGATTGATAACTTGCAGTTGATGTTGATTTCTCTTAAGAGAAAGTAGTTGAGCTGAACATTTTCTGAGCAATGGTCATGCCTGTGACAAGGGCGCCACTATGACTTTGCTTGCCATGACCTGTATGCTCTAGGAAGTTCATTTTCACTGGATATGCTTCCTTTTAACTTCTACACGTCAATGCATATTGTTTGCCAAGAATGCTGCCATCCGATCTTTTCCTTTTATTCAACCTGTATCATTTCAGAATGTGCTTGGTATTCTTCCTCATCTCTCAGTCCAATTAGCTGATCATTCTTGTTTGATGTCAGATCCGACCTTTGTTTGAGGAACAAGGACGAGTTCTCGAGGTTGCTTTCATCAAAGATAAGAGAACTGGGCAACAACAAGGTATGTATTGCTAGATTTTTTTTTGCAGATTTGCTTTGGATCTACATGTCTCTTTTCAGGACCTTTGAGGGCTGAACGAGCAGTATAAGATCATGTTTGATGTCAGTTAGTTTTCCACAATTGTCTGGATGCCTGGTATTGATTGCAACTGTCTTTTGCGTTCATCCTGTCAACCAAAGAGAAGACGAGAATATAACTTGTGAATCAACCTTCCTGTGAAAGTTGACAATAGTGAAGAAAGGTTCTTGTTTTGTAGAATAGGCGTCAGTTGGAGAAATTAGAGTATGATTATTGTATTAGGTTATGTGAGCGCAACTGTTTTCTGTGTTTACTTTGTGGAATCTCTGGATGTACATCACTTGAAATGATTGACATTTGGATTATTACCTAGTGATGTGCCCAACTTCTATTCCATTGGTGTAGTGATATGATTTATTCAGTTGTTGTAGATGTGAAAATTCATCATGTTGATGCATGCTTGACTCTATAGTAATCCAATTGTGGATTTCTTTTGTGGATGTGAAGTTGGATCATCAAATAGAAATGGTGTGTCCAGCTGGATGTTTAGCATATCTCTTTAGAAGTGAGTGATGAATTGCAAACTATTTCCTTGGTAAATTGTCGTATTAATTAACAGTCTAATATCATCTACGCTTCACTTCCGGAGAATGATTGACTTATTGAGGCTTTCCTAGATCTCATCTGAAGCTTATCTTATCTTATCAGTGGTTGGTGTATGACAACAAACAACAGAACAAATAAATAGAGTATCTCTTTAATCAGAGTGCTGAGGCTGACATGGCTGCTAGATGCTGATTTGAGATGCTGGTGAAATCATTCTGTAGTGCTATGTGTATTTAGACATTTATTCTTCTCCATTCATACCCTGGTCAGTTGAATGCGTATGGTTGATTTTGAAGCCACACCCTCCTTTAGTTAATAGTTCCTCGATACGTCCGTATGCTTATCATTTGCAACATGCGGTGCGTGGTGAATGAGTGTGTCTGGTTGGTAGATGCCTGGATGACATGACATTGCCATTTTCTCTTTTTTTGGTGCAATATCGCGTATTTGAATGTATCCCCAGGATTTTTCAAACATATACTAGGATGAATGTAATGTTTAGGATATTAATATTCCATCTTCAATTTATTGCTTGTGCTGATAGGGGCCCTGTGAATTATCTTGCATTATTTACCCCGATGCGAGTGAGCTCTTCACTGAATGCTTCTTAATGTTTGTTCGATGATGTTCATGGGTGAATGAGGTTCTTATGATAATGCACTAGGAAGTGTTTTAATTTAATTATTAATTTATTGTAATCCTCTTGGTGTGGTTGATTTTGAGTTTTGGCTTCATGGTCAATAACAATTGTCAGAAGTAATGGTAGTTGTTCATTAACAAAATGCATGTCGAATGCCACGTTGTGTATCTAGATTTTGTTCCATTACAGGGCTGTGACACCCTTATAGAACAAACGGGGTTGTGACACCCTTATAGAACAAACAGGGTTGTGACACCCTTATAGAACAAACAGGATTGTGACACCCTTATAGAACAAACAGGGTTGTGACACCCTTATAGAACAAACAGGGTTGTGACACCCTTATAGAACAAACAGGGTTGTGCACACTGCTTTTTGCTGTGTGGTGGCATGGTCGATATAATATTTGAGTACATTAATGGATATGTATGTGTAATTTTCTTGATGAAGTTCATCATCGATGCAGGTTGCTTTAGCAATTTCCCTCATAAGATATATTAGATTATATATGGTTGGCTTCGTTCTACTGGTGTGGTTGATTGTGTATATTAATTGCGAGTCCCTGTGATGCTTTTCCATTACCAAAACCCATGGGGTGCATAGTAGGTGTGTTTATTGAGCTTCGTTGAGATTCATATGCATCCATCAAACAACAGATTATTTTGCTCTATCAAACAACATATTATTTTGTTTGCAGGGGACCGTCATAATAAGGTCCTGCTTTATACACATGGTAGTGAGTGTATGATTTGGACCTTGAGAATTTCTATATTTTAATTTTTGCCATATGTCATCATTATGCCACAAAAGGTGGCTAGAGTTAAAAATTTGACAGAGCAGTTGCATGAATGACATGGTTGGTCAACACTGCATGGGATGAAAACAGTTTCGCCACTAAAGTTACTAGGGTCTGTAGAAACTGTATCAGAAAAAGAGTAATAGTGATATGAAAGATGTTTGATGCCTGTCACTAGGCTAAAATCAGGGAAGTACAAGTTTTTTATTCTAAAGGTATTACAGTTAAAGTGGTGCTGATGAGTTAATTCTCTAGTGAGTCAGGTTACTGATTTTCAGTGACGGGGTTCTCACTTTGGTTTCTGTTTTGTGCTTTGCATCTTTAAGTTATTTCCATTGTCTGCTTCTTGGGCTTTGATGCAGTTCCCCATTTCTGGCCTTCATTCACTTCTTTATAGGTGTTTGTTAATTGATCTTCGTCAGGCTATAATGATATTTGATTGAATGTTTTCGGTGATAAGTTGCATACCTTGTCCTGATTTATGCAATCTTTGATTGTACTACATCCATGAAAGGTGGTGTATGGTTAAGCCCCATTCATGTTGTCTGATTAAGTGGAAGAACACCCACTTAGAGTATTTGGATTTATATTAAGTTTTGTGCTATTTGAACTTTTAATTTCAAATGATGTTCTCAGTTGCAAGATTTCCTCTGTTTCTCCACCTTGGTTATTAATTTTGTTTCTGAGATGACACTTGTTGTTTTCGTTGCAACTGCTCTTATTTTTTACTTTTATCTTTATGATTTTATGAAGTGCATGTTCTGAGATACAAAGAAAATTACAAGCTTCTATGCTGTAGTTAATCAATAGTGCTCACTGCTCACTTTCTACAGAATGTATTTGGTTATATTAACTTCTCAAATGTTTGGGGAGGATAATGCGTGCATGCTTCTCCTCTTCTACAGTTTATTTTTTGTGTGATTAATTAACTGAATGAAAAAGAATGCTGGATCGATGTTACAATTGCAGAATATATTGTTCCCTCAGTTCTTTGATTTAGTTCCATTTATCTTCAACCTGACTGTCTAAATTGACATTCTGAGAAGTCTGAGTTCAGCAACTCAGTTCAGTCATCAGTGACCGAGGAAAGGTTGAGACGAAGAGGCTGATAACTATCATAATTTTGTCTTTGAATAGTCAAACATTGTAAAGCCAATGGGGCTTCAAATGGTCTTATATAGGGGTTAATGAAGTAGGTGGCCTTGTTGGATCTCATAGCTGTGGTTAGAGATTCCTACCTGTTTGGGTGGTGTGTTTGGCTAACTTAAACAAGCAGCGTGTATGCTTCACTGTTGATGGAATGAATGAGTATCATATATGTGTGTTCATGCGACGCTTTGTGGGCTTTAACACTATACTATTACTTTTGCGTATCAGAAAACGATATGATTTGTTGTCGTGGACTTCTCATCTTTATATTAATGACTTATTACCCCTTTGCTATCCCCTAAAGTCCATTCTGTTTACTTGCTAATGTATTATGCTGCTGAATGATGTACTCTTCTTTGTGGGTGTGTACTTGCTGGTGAAGCTTTGTGGAATCTGATTATATCAGGATATAAACTTGACTTCTGCAGGATGTTGTTTTATTAAGTATGGTACTTCAGCTGAAGCTGATAGAGCTATAAGAGCATTGCACAATCAATATACTTTGCCTGGGGTAAATTCTACTGCTGAGATACTGGAAAATTGTTTGGCTCATTTTTTAGTTCTTAATTCATCTGTGTGTTTAACCAGGGAATTGGTCCTATTCAAGTCAGGTATGCAGATGGTGAACGTGAACGCCTTGGTAATATTTACTCTCTTTTACCAAGTACCTCAGCATTTTAGTTCAGATAGTACTTCGTGTGACTTGGTTGAAAGGGACTTTATGCTTGTTAGTTTGTTACTCATTTTTTGTTCTTCCCCATTGATAGGTGCAGTTGAATACAAGTTATTTGTTGGGTCACTGAACAAACAAGCTACAGAGAAGGAAGTTGAAGAAGTATGTACATGCATTACCAAGATATTTTTTTCTTTTCACATGTTCTATTTTTCGGTTTGGAATTTTATCTTTTGCATAGATAGCTATCTATCTACGCGCATAGCATGTGACGGCCTCAACAAGTCAAAGCTTGTGCCTTGTATCTATAAACCCAACTAAATTTTCATAACATGCATACATGTACATCTGTCTTCGTTGATTGATTATAGTAGTGATTGCTTGCCAGTGAGGCGCTGAAAACTTTTCAATTGGGTGATGCACATATAGCTGCATCATGACATGTGAATGTGACACCACAACCACACTGTACATAGCTTGTTCTTTAAAACCTATTCGGCATGGAATATGAAATGCTGACAATTTTCTGAATGATTCGCTTTTGTTGTTTTCTTTTCATATTTTATTGAAAAACAGCTACTAAATATTTCTGTTCAATTCTTTTCAGATATTTTTACCATATGGTCGTGTGGAAGATGTCTATCTCATGCGTGATGATATGAAGCAAAGTCGTGGTTTGTGTTATTGATTCCTTTTTTATTCTGTATGAATGTGCACCTTATCCTGTGCTTTTGCTATATGATGAGACCCAGTTTCTTTTCCCTGATAGTGCCTAAAGGCTCTGATCTCCATATCTCAGGTTGAAGCAAACTTATGACTTATAAACTATTGTAGAACTATTCCATTGGTGCTTTAGCTATAAAGATTTACCTATAGGCTCATCCTTTCTTAGATGTCCAATATATATATTTTTTTATCTTGAACAATACATTATGGTCATTGGAGCCATATTGTTATGTTAACCTGTCTTCACACTTCATTTTTCAATATTCTCTTAGATATCACTAGGAAGTACACACTCCTTTTGTTTTCACTAATTTAATAGTTTAAAAAGAAAAATTAGACGTTTCCTTGCTGAGGGAAAAATATAATCTTAGCTTTTCCAAAGTCCTAGTTTGTTCTCTTAGGGGTCGTTTGGTAGAGTGCATTAGAAAAATAATGCATGCATTAGCTTTGTGTATTACTAGTACCTTGTTTGGTACACTTTTTCAACCTATGTATAACTAATGAAGCATCAGTTCTATTTGGAATTAAGGTATGTATAACTAATACATGGAAATCCATGGTATTAGTAATGTTGTGGGTTTTAATGCACATATATTAGCATGATGAAAGACAGTTGCCCCTCAAAACCGTTGTCACATCCTTTCCATCATATTTTATGGAGGGTATTTTTTTTAAACAAATATTTCTTTAGATAGAAATTATGCAATACATGCTATTTTTAATACACCAAATCAAACACTGCATAAGAAATAATTTCAGCATAACTAATGCAAGCATTACTAATACACCATATTTAACACTATTCTTTTCCATTTGTATCAAGCAGCCTCTTAATGAGTTCCTGTTAAGTACTTGATTACTTGCACCGAAGGATGCTGAACATTAGCAACAATAATTCAAGCATGAAGTCTTGGGGTTTATTGTTGGTAGTTTATATTCACCCTCGCTAATTTAACTATAACTACTTTGAAGGTTGTGGATTCGTCAAATATTCTAATAGAGATATGGCAATGGCTGCTATAAACTCTCTGAGTGGAAATTATACAATGAGGGTAAGGTTGTGATATCTTAATAGTTGTCTTGTTTGATACCATTATTAAACCCTTTTATCAATTTATAATTGCCTTTACAATTCCAGGGGTGCGATCAACCTTTAACTGTTCGGTTTGCTGACCCTAAGAGACCTAAACCTGGAGAACAACCTAGGTATTTCATGAGATACCAATGTTCTTTATTTTAATAAAAGCAAAGATGTTCTGAGTAGGCTTTGCTTTGACCAGTTCATTTGTTGTTCTGCTAATTAGTTATAGTTTGCTTTATCACTCTTTTTCACTCCTTTCAGAGGTGGTGGACCAGTTTTTGGTGGACCTGGTGTTGGACCTCGCTTCCCAACACCTGGGATTAGGTATTAGTTAAGTTTTTGCATTTGGAACTGAGGTTTTCCTCAATATTTAGAACTCAGACTCTTTGTTTTCTCTGGTATGTAGACCACCGCCTAATATTGGCGAGCCTTTGCAAGGACAAGTTGGTCCTAATGCTTGGCGTCCTATGAGTCCTGAAGGTTTCAGGCCAATTTCCAACCAAGGGATGCATGGTTTTGGAAATCAATTTCCTCCTAGATCCACTGATACCACAGTGCCTTCTGCTTTGGTAAGGAAAACATGTTGAATCCTCTGTTGCCGTTAGATTAACTGTTTATGAGGGGAAAGTTACAATATTTATTTAAATTTTGCCATCATGCACTGTGTTGATGTAATTGTGTGCTTGTCCTTTTGGTTCAAAAGCTTTCATATGAAATGAATTCTAAAGCTATATAATATATAGCTTTGGGGTTACTTGGTAATGTACTTCCTCCAAGTATGTTGGTGGTCAATTGTTGCATATGTTGGTGGTCAATTGTTGCATGTGTTGGTGGTCAGTTGTTGCAGAGGGAAGTAAGGCAGTTCTTTGACATATATTTGTACCTGCGAAAATGTCTAGCTAGGTTGGAATTAGAGAGACACATCAGGGATGGACTACTGCAAATGGCCTACATCATCTGTTACCTACCCTTTCCTGGGAAACTAGATTGTGTGTCCTTATTACGAATACATGCTATGGTCATTTTTTAATGACGGTTATGTCCGGGCCAACTTTCACTCACCTCGATTATTCCACTAGGTACCTGCAACCTCCCACCAATACAGATGGGAAGAAATCACCTAGTGTTTTTTTACCTCCGCTGAGATTTGAATTTGAGACCTCATGGTCTATGTTGCTCAGACCCTCCAAAAATGATGCTGCACCAATGTGCTACATGCTTTAGTCATATAACTAGAACCAATTCTTAGACCTGTAATATATTCCTGGATTTATCTGCAGAACATGTTTTCTTATTGCATTCTGGGTCAAATTTCTTTGGGTGATTTCTGCTTTTGTTAATGAGGGAATTTTATTTATTACCTGTCCTTGTAGCATTCAAACACTTAACTACTCATACTTTTTTAAAACACATGTTACTCTTACATTCAAAGATTTTTCCTTATAATTTATAGCTGATACTATGTCTTTTTAGAAGCTAACATACTAGTTAATAGAACAGAGGCATAAAATGATCATGTCTCTGTGATTGTGTTCTTATCTCCTCTCGTCAGGTTTTAGGGTTCCCTGTTCAAATTTTTGCTTGATTCCTCTAAGATTGTGTGTTTTTAGAGCCTAATTTAGAGTGTTTTTCTCTACACAATTTGTGTTTTGATGATCTAATCTGAATGATATTTCTGAACTTCTAATAGCAAACTGCGAGCTAAAGTGGCATCAACTTTATTGCTAGGCATAATTCAAGTAGAAGAGCATGTATATGGTTGTGACCGTTGGCACACAATACTTAATTGGACTACTTTATGAGTGATTACTGACTACAACTTATTTAAATGCAATTTCCAGAAGAAATCGACCTCGACTAATTCTCGATTGAGTAATTGTTGATTGTATATCCTGAAGATTGTTTCTCTATATGCATATAAAGTACACTTTGTACATGTATAGAAATGGTGTGTTGTTCTAATGCTGCCTGCACAAACTTTTAGGGTGGCTCCTTCAGGAGTGTTAATGGCACTGGAAATGGGATGCTTACAGGACTTGCAGCTTCTTCTGCTCCTACACCGCAACTGGTATGTGTTTATAGAAACTTGCTTAATGTTATTTCAATCTTAAGAATGGTTGTGTTCGTTGTTTTTGTGCTAAGTTGTGTCCTTTGTTGGCAAGTCTGCTCAACAATTCCCCACTGTTGGCCCACAAATTTCTTCACTACAAAAGCCACTTCAGTCACCACAGCATATACCATCTTCCGTGCAGTTTCAGCCTCCAGCGTCAATACCTATGTCACAGGGACCAACATCTCATGCTTTGTTTGGGCAGACAAATCAAGTACAAATGTCCCACTCTGCTGGTCAAAGTCCTTTCCGTCAGGGAGCGCCATCGCAGCAGTCGCTTGGTTTGACTGGGCAATCAACTGTTTCTCAGCCCCAGGTGCAGCGCAATATGACACCTGTCATTGGACATACACCCTTAAGTAACAACATGCAAATACATGCTGCATCTGCAAATGCAAACCAGCAGCCTTTCCAGCAGCAGTCAGTCCAACATCTTCAACGGCCACCTTCGCAACTAGCACAGATGTTGTCTCAACAGACCCAAACTCTGCAGGCGAGTTTTCAATCATCGCAGCAAACCTTTACTCAGCTTCAGCAACAATTGCAGCTCATGCAACCATCTAGCCAAAACTCAGCAGTCCAGCAGGGCACACAAGATGCTAAACAACAGGTACACTTAGAGAATATTTTCACAATAGAATTTCTTGTAACATAGGTTTTTGAGATTCTCAATTTTTTCCTTTTGAAAATAATCTTCCATGGTATTGGAATGATATATGGTCTTTATTGGCCATTGTTCTCTTTAAATCTGTGTGTTCTATGGTTCAAAATATGTTCTGTTTCAGCCAGTTCTAGTTGGGGCTCAGTTTGTGTTTTCCTTGCCATAACTATAAATATTTCAATAATATTCGAGTATTAAGAGTAAATGTTACTGTGCACATTGAGGTTAGCTGTTGACAATGTATACTGTCCTGCAGTCTACATGGCCTGGGCTTGTTCAACAAGCGGCACCTAGTGCCACTGCTGTCCAACCAAAAGCAGATGCACTTCCTGCTACATCTGGAATGAACCAGACTACAAGTCTGGTGAAATGTAATTGGACAGAGCACACATCTCCTGATGGATTCAAGTACTATTACAGCAGTATTACTGGAGAAAGCAGGGTAAACATCTACTATATAGTGCCTGCTGGTTGAGTTATATACTTTTAAACTACCTACCAAGTATTAATCGTTGCTTTTGAAATTTAGTGGGAAAAGCCGGAGGAGCTGATATCATATGAACAACAACAGCAAAAGCTGTCGGTCCAACAGTCTCATAATCAGGCTCAACCACAGGGGTTTCCTTCCCAACAAGTTCCTGAAATGCAAGCACAACCTCAAAGTCAGCTTCCAACATATGTCCCAACCCAGGTCCGCCCTCCTCAACTATCGCAACAAGCTTCTCAAGCTACTCTGGTTAGTATTTACTATTTAACCATTTTTCATTATAGGACTTGGATTTCAGTGGAATTCTTATTATATGTTTTTGATTTTCCAGTACCCAGTTGGAATGACAGGTCAACAACCGATTCAGGTACCATTATGCTTCTCATTGTTCTGATCTTATAATTTTTAAATCTTTGTAGATCATTCACTCTTGACTCAACTGTAGAAAATATGGCTCTCTTCACAGTAAAATATATGCCAGGATGGTGATGTAGAATTTATATCTTGTGATGTACAGTATCAACTGCCAAGTCATGTCTTTTTTAATAAAATAAAGGTTACAAGTATTATAGAAATTCAGAATGAAGGCAGTTCTAGTTGCCATATTTACAGAACAAAGTGACATCAAAATCAGTGTATCCTTGGTTCTACTTACGAGGATTTTACGAAGATTCTTAAACTTCTAAAATAGACTCAGAATGTTCTATGAAGCCTTCTTTACACATAATGAAAAAGTAAGACAGAGTTCAACTTGATTTTCTGAATGGAACTTGAGTATATCTTCAAAACATCTTGCATTTCTTTCCTTCCTAATAGTCCACCAAATGCAAGCAGGTATTATTTTCCATTTGTTCTTCTGCCTGGTACTCTGCCCAAGTTTCTCCAACATGCCAGTAATTCACTAGTCAGTCTAGGAATTGTTCATCTGATAACTTTCATGTTTAAGAAAAGCTGCCAAAGCTGGTTAGTGATTGCTCGGTGAATAAACAGATCTGTTACTTTTTGACTCTTCTAGAGATGACATTTTGAGCATAACTGAATACCCCTTCCCTTCTCGTTAATTTTTCTCCAGTCAGGCAGGCTTCTTTAGCGATCAGCCAAACAAAAAGAGCTACATAGTATGTAATTTTGACTTTCCATATATGTTTTCAAGGCCACAATGTAGCTTGTTGACCAGTATGGATAAAATCATCAAAAGATGATTAATTTGTCCTCTTGTTCCTCAAACCCTTTGAATGCTCCAGAGAGAAATAAACTCATCAACTCTGTGTATCTCTCAATCCTGTTGCGGTCTTCTGAAGTTCAAGTTCCGATTCTGATGGGCCCCTATTTGATTTACTGTTGCATCCTGTTGTTAGCTTAAACTGAAGATATCAGGGAACATGATCTTTAAAGACCCCTGTCCAAGCCAGTTATCTATCCAAAATGATCTTCCATTCCCACATTGATGTTTGTATTTGCTTTGAAAGAGGACCATACGTGCTGGACTAATACTGCCAAAATTATTTATATTTATGAGAACAGTAGAAGTTTGCCAGATGATCTTTGAAATTCCATTTTCTGGGAAGATTGCCACACCGCTCCGGGGCCAAATACATTGAATGACAAAACCACAACATGACTCTTCCTGATTAAATTCCTTCTGCGCTCCAACCATTCGTACCATGTTCCTGATTTTGATAACTTGTACCCCCTTTGTCCCTAGTTAGTTGTCCACTTTTCCTTTTTTAGTTATCCCTAATTACTTGTCCATTTTGACAAATCAAGAAAGGACAACAATATTTTACCTATTATACTCTCAATTAATTTTTTTGAAAAAGGTAGAACTTCTTGAAAATTTTAAGTTTTTAATTCATCCACTTCATAATTAATAGGGGTAAAATGGTAAACTCACTATGTCAATTATTGTTTTCTTAATATGTGTGTCAATTCAAATGCGGACAATAATTAGGGACAGAGGGAGTAATAATTTTGAATGACTTGTCACCAGCCAATAAATAAATTCTGTTATCCACCTGAATCTTTAAATTTAGTTTTTAAACAAGTTTATGAACAGTATTAATTCTCAAAAAAATATATAGTTTTTAAACAATCATTAACGGGTGATTGAAGAAAAACTAGTTTCCTCCAAAGGATCATGATGTCCAGTGCCGGAAAAGAAGTCATTTGTAAACGAAAATAGTTTAGTTCCTATCCTCGATAGACGTCCTGAGAACATTTTTCTTCTGCTTCAGCTACTAAGTCATATATTGCCATCTTGTCTCTTCAGTTTGAATCCTTGTGAAGTATCTAAAAAATATAGAAATATCTTAAACTTAGTGTTTGGTAATGAAATCATCTGTGTGCTTGTATTCTGCTGATACCTGCCTTCTGCATTACCCTTTGTGCTGAAGATGAGAGATTCTCCCTGGCATGGCTTCTACAGTCCCTTGCCACAGTACTTGACAAAATACCTGTGTCCATATTTCTCCCCCTCAGCACAACCAATTGCTGAGAAGGGAAAAGATGAAAATTGTCTGTTCTATTGGTATGTGTTTTCTCCGGGTCCAAGTGCTCCTTGTCTCTATTTGGTTTTGTTTTTTCTTTAGTCTAATAAGAGTCAACTTAAAGTATGGCTTTAAGTTGAATTAGCAAAATAGTGGCTGGTATCACCAATGTCTGTTTCCTCAACCCCTAATCTGCTTTCTCATGGGGCATTCTTCTTTTGTGTGAAGGCAGTTTGGTGCAACCTTCACTCTATTAGCGGTCAAAGAAACCTGTAAGCTTCAATTGAGCCAGAAGGGCCATTTGTTGTATCCTGCTTTATGTTCTCTGCCATCCAACTTTCTGCTAGATTTTAAACTTTTTTTGTCCTTTTATTCGCCAAAAAAATCTTTAATGATATAGATTTTTATATGGTGTTTGTTTTATCGCCAACATATATGGTATAACTATGTAGCGTGAGTAATGCATTATCTGTAGTAACAGTAAGGAATGAGTTGATTGATCAAAGGATCCTCAATTATTTTGTATGTGCTGATTACGGTGTAGTTCTCTAATGAATAAATTGAGGACTATCAGTACGTATAATGGGTGATGAACTTCTTGTGGTGCATTTGACTGCCGTATCACCTCATCTTCTTACTCTTCACAGGGGATTCAAGCTGCTCAGGAATGGATGTGGAAAAACAAGCCTGCAGGTTTCTTCTTTTCTTTGAATTGCAGAGTTTATTAAGTTGGTCCAGAAATAGCTCAAGTATCACCGATAATCTTGCAACCCTTTCGTTTTGGTGGGTTGGTGGTCGAGCATATAAACATGGGAAACTTACATAAATATACTATATTAAGAAAGAATTTACCATTTATAGTGATACCATTTTTTTTCATTTAATCACTTTTAATACATTTATAATACAGTTTTAATACATATTACGGGGAACAATTTATAAAACACATATAATACAAGTTTTATTGATGAATAATATATTTGTCACACATTTTATCACACATTTTAATATAATGTGTAAATTTCTCACCGAACAAGCATAATATATTTTAAAACAATTATAATACATATATATTGCATACATAATTCACTTTTAATACATATTGCGGATTTATCATAGTATTGCTATGTATTGCTTTAAATGGTAATAAATAAAAAGATCGCTAAAATCAGTGATTGTTTATTAAAAGATATCCATCCAAGTAATTTTTCCTATAAACATTCTAGAAGTTGGGCTTAGGCATGATCTGTGAGTTGGACATTTAAAGTTACAGTTTACTTGAAAGGGGCTATGCAATGGCTAGGCCTATGCATCTTTTGTTGAGCGGCATGCTTGTGCCCGTCTTTATTCTACAATTGAGAATATTATTACTAACGGCTTTATTATTATGAATATTTTATGTTCACAGGAGCTTGAGTTTTTGCGGCTAAAATGATGCATTTAGCTGGAAGCAGATGTAACAATTTTATATTGTGCAGCCTGATTTCAAAGGAGATGTAGCATTACTCTGTGAATATCTTTTGGTAGAGGAATTAACAGTGTTGAGTACACTGCCCTAAGGAGTCAATGCTAAAATGCCAGTCTACGCGTTAGCTCTGAATGCTTAGAGATTGCCATTGTGTGCCTCCTTAAGGTTTCCAGCATTTCCTTGATACTCCCTACTGTATCGTATTATATTTATATCAGAGCCCACAGTAGGGTTCAAAGATGTCTGTAGTCTAGAAATAATCCCCTCCCCAGCAAACCTTGGCAAAAGAAAATTAATCATTCAATCATAGTTTGTTGTGTATGACATGGTTGCGTTGCCTTGTATTATTATGTTATATACTTGGGGCACCATTCATTAGGTTTTTTTACGTGCTTTGTGTCCTATGGTCTTTGGTATATTTACTTGCTCTTTTAGGTCTTGTTTTCCGTTCTGCTTGACGCCTATATTTCTGTGAGTTCATTTTCATTCTCTACGCTTTTTGCTACTTTATGGACTTCATATGATCTCCTGTTTGTGCAATTAAGCAACTCCAGTCTCTATATCGTATATCTCTTATTACTCCCACTATTAATGACCTGTTTGGATGAACTTATAAAAAGTATGGAAACAAGAAAAATACACCCTAGCTTAATTGCACAAACAGGAGATCAGGGTTCTTGCTGTCCAAAAAATGGAGCATTTGTATTCTTCACACCAACAGATGGACATGTATCCTAATCTTGTGCATACCTGATATTTTACTTAAATTTAATCCAAAATCAGAGACCCACCCAGATTAATAAAAACCTGCATATATATTATAACCTACCCACCCACTCACTCACTAACATCTTAATAATGTACCCAAACATAAACACTCCCAAATTCTACTTTCTTTTTTAATTATCTTTATTTTCAGCCCTTCTCTAAAGTTGACCAAAACAAAAACACAATAGCATGTGCTTTCAATGAAAAATAAGAGACTCATTTCAATTCTTTGTTCAAATCTATTTTTTGTTGTTGAGAAGGGTTGAAAATACTATCACCATTGACGGATAAAACTTCAAGCTTAAAACTGAGTCTGCAATTGAATCGAAACATTCAAACTCGAATTGATTTGTTGGTAAAAGGTATTGAATATACTCTCACCATTGATAAATAAATTTTCAAGCTTTGAAGTGAGTCTACAATCGATCGAAAATTTTGAATTCAAATTGATTTATTGTTGTTGAAAGGGGTTGAAAATTCTACCACCATTGACGCATAAAACACCAAGCTTCAAAATGGATTGCAAATTTCAAGCTCAAAGAGATTGTTGTTGAATGGTTTGAAAATATTCTTCAAATAGAATTTGATGAATCGAAAAAGATTTTGAAGCATATCCCAGTGCACCATCGATTTATTGTTGTTGGAAAGCTTTTGATTTTGATTTAGTAGCTTTGTCTAGGGTTGAAAATATTCTTGAAATAGATTTTAATTTATTCAAGATAAAAATATTGTTCAAATCAATTTGTGTTGTTGAAAGGAGTTGATCCACTGTTGTATCATGTATGAAACTCTTGGGAAGATGAACTGACTTCTTTCTTGAAGATGCAAGATTTTTTTATTTTATTTTTTATCAGCAAGGAATCAATATATATATAAGAGAACCCTAAACCCGCCTACGTGGGGCCACCATAAACAAGAATTTTCTTTTAATTTATTTTATTTTCAAAACTAGCCTTCCCCTTTCATGAAAAGTTGTGACTTTTATGAAGAGTTGTGACTTTTATGAAGATTTATGATTTTTATGAAGAGTTGTGACTTTCATGAAAAGTTGCGACTTTTATGAAAAGTTGTGACATTTATGAAAGTTTGTGTCCTTTCCGAAGAGTTGTAACTTTTCCAAAGAATTGTGACCTTTCTGATAAGACACAATAAATATTTGTTCACACTACCCTTTATTGTCTATAAATAGAAGAATTTCCTCTCATTTTAAAATAACGAAAATTTTGAACTTCTTCTTCTTCTTTTGGACAATTAAATATTAAATATTTGTGTACTTTGCTCTTGTTGAATTACTCACTGACACCATTGTTTTTGTATCAATACATTGGTGAATAGAATTGTTCTATGCTGAAAGGATCTATTCCTTTAAACCTCGGGTACTAGAGATGAATAATTTCTTTAAGGGGACACTGTACATTCAGTGGGCTCAATTTTTTCCATTCTGTTTCATTCTATTGTTACAGATCCTGGTATGTTTTTTACAGTCATTAATTTATGCTTATATTATTAATTGTTATTTTTGAGTACATGCTTTAAAGTTTGTTGTTTTTTTCTGCAAAATTATTGTTATAAGTATTTGTTAGTACAAATTAAATAACAAACATTAATTGAGTATTCAAACAAGTTTTCTGTACTGTAATTGTTGAAGGTACAATAAAAAAAGCCCTTACAAATCTCTAATTTCTTCATTTTTATTTATGTTCTTCATTTCCACTTTTTCATTTTAAAAATCAACGTCATAGCTTTTTTTATTTTAAAAAAATAATGGATGAACATAATTTTTTTTAGAGTTTCTGTACATTATTGTGCAAAAAATAATCGATAAAAGTGTGTTGATTTTATTTTAAAAACAATTAATTAAATTAAATAACACCACATATTTTTTTTTCATATATAATCTATTTGGACTAACTCAAATACCAGCTTTCTAATTTTTCATTCAACTAAATACGAGTAAAAAAAACTCATGTTCATTGCTAATTAATAACACTATAAAAAAAATATTGAAACTTGATAGATTTCGTTGGGTTGTCATTGATTTTCTTAAGAAAGAAAATCAACGCACTTTTGTCGGTTATTTTTCATGCAAAAATACAGGGAAACTCTCAAAAAGAAATTGTTACTTTAAAAAAAATAATCAATGTTCATCCGTCAATTTGAATTTTTTACAATAACTAACGGATGAATGACGATTTTTAAATACTAAATTGCAGTTGAAGAGCATATATAAAAATAAGAAATCATAAAATTAGTATTTTGTGTTTAAATGGTACATACAAAAAATAGAGTTGAAGCGTTAATCTTTTATTATTTTTTTTAAAAAGTATTTTTTTTTGTATTTCACTCTCTTAGAGAAAGTGTGATGCACACACTTTGCCACATCACTTAGAAGTGCCAAAATGAAACATAAAAATTTGAGTTAAAGGGTTAAAATGGAACAAGGTTGAGTTGGAGTGCCAAAATGAAATTTAGAGACAAGTTTAAGGATCTGTATATGTGTTTGACCTTTTAATTTTGTTCAAGATTAATGATATTATACAAATCAATTAGTGTTATTGGAAGGGGTTGATGCACTATTGTACAAAACTTTTGGGAAGATGAACAGACTTCTTTTTAAAATTATTTTTATCAGCAAGTAATCAATTATATTACATAGAGAAAATAGCCAAATGCTCCCTTAATCTATTATCAGATTACCAATTACATACCTATACTTTACGAGAAATCTATTACCTCCCTAGACTATTTTAAAATATAATTATTTTCTCTCTAAACGCTGAGGTGACAAAGAAGGTGTAGTTCACTCTCTTTGAGAGAGTGAGAGGCAATAAAAATAATTAAGTATTTCTTTTATTTCATATTACTTTTTGTTTTTTTTTTTTTTGAATTTTTATACTTTCTGTTATTCTTATTTATTTTTTCATTTTTACCTTATTCCTCTTCTTTCTTTTCCTCTTTAATTGGGCAACATCAGCTCACCTCCACCACCAGGCCGGCATCATCCACTTATCACTATGCCAACTCTCATCTTCAAATCGCATACTTGTCACTGTAGCTTCACTTTTCACCGATTTGAAAATTTTGCAGTAACTCAAAATTAAAATCTAAAGTCAAAAGGACTGAACTTTAGTGTAAAAATGGAGAAGAATTCATTGGGTAACAAACCCATTAACTTAGAAGAATATATTTACAAAATCATTGGATAACAAATTAATTAATGGAGAAAATCCATGTAATGAAATGGTTGCAATAATCCATCAAACTTCTTAGGTTAACATTGTTAAATCGAAATCAACACTAGTCTCTCTGCTAGCCAACACTGGTATCCTCATTTCGGCTAACTAGTGTTGCTTACTAGTAATTTTTCAAAGCATTGTTTTAATTTCAATACTAGCAGTGGAAGCAGAAGTGATTCCGACAATGGAGTTTCTCATTCTCCTAAAGCTTCAATAAAGAACATCAAGATTTTGTTGGATATATAGTAGTCTATGGAATGTATCCTATCTAAAAGGACATTTTTTTAGCTGAATAGCATTGTTGAAGACAAAGAAAAAGAGGAATGGAAAATGACAAAAGAAAAGCAGAAAAGGAAAATATAAAAGGAAAAAGCATAATAGAGAAAAAAAAATATTTTTTTATATAAAAAAAGGTAATTTACGTGGTAGGGCTCGTGCATATTACTACTTGGTGCGAATATGGGTGTTCGATTTTAAGGAGATATATATTTCATTTTGAAAATGCCTAGAAGGTAATAGGACCCTTGTGAAGTATAGGTGTGTAGTTGGTAATCTGGTTATATGTTGAGGGGTAATTTGGCTATTTTCTCTATTACATAACAAAAAAAATGAATGACTATTTTATATTGATTGTGGATCGGGTGGGTTCAAAATATTAATAGGGGTGTTTTTTTTTTTAAGTTTTAAGTAAAATATTAGGTAGATGCACAGGATTTAGGACACATGTCCGTCTGTTAGTGTGAATGATATATACAAGTTGCTCTACTTTTTGGACGGGACTTTGGTGTCTCAATAGTATAACGAAGGGTATACATGTATCATTTTCGATAGTTCAAGGATATATTTGTCTTTTTCCCTAAAAAGTACTCCCTCCGTCCATATTAGTTGATCACTTTCTATTCTGCACGTTACTTAAGAAATCATAAATAAGAAGATGATTTTACTAATTCACCCCTTAAAAAATTTCTTCAAATTTTACAAACAAATGTGAGCACTTTCAGAAAGAATTAGTCACAAGGGTAATATAGAAAAAAATTAAATTAATGCTTTCTTGATTTAGAGCCTGTTTGACATTGTTGTTAGGAGGCCAGAAACACTTATTTTGAGAAAAACACTTTTGTTGAAAAATAAGTGTTTGACAAATCAGTAAAAATGCTTTTAAATGGAAGCAAAAACAATTTTTCTGTTGTTGGGAATAAGCTTAAAATTTCTTCTTTTAAAAAAAAGCAGAAATAGAAACAAATATATATATATATATATATATATATATAGTTTGGTTAAATTTTATTTTTATTTTTATATAATAAATTTTATAATTTGTTTTAAGTTTATATATTATTATTTTACGATTTTGCAGAACTAGAAAAAAAGTAACAACAATATATTTGCGAGATTATAAAAAAGAAAAAAAATAACAACTAAAGATTTTAGCCTCCCAAAAAAGTATAATATTGATTAAAATTTAAACATGTACATTTTAATTTAATAAAAATAAAATTTTAATTAATTTTTTTAATCATAGATATTTAAAATAGTTTCTCTTTATAAAATAATTTTAATATTAGAAGACATTAATAGTTGTCCTTTTCTGTAATTGACTCTAAAAAGCACTTTTTAAAAAAGATCAGTCACACGCAATTTGCTTATGAAAAATTCTTTTCAAATGAATTAGTCAAACATAAATTGCTTTTTTTTCAAAAGCACTTTTCTGAATAGCCATTTTTAAAAAGCGCTTCTAATAATAAATTATTTTTAGCAACAATACCAAACATGCAATTAGTAAAGTAATCAACTAATATGAGATAACTATTTTTAGTATAATGATCAACTATATGAGACTTAGGGAATAACTTATAAGTCAAAAGTTGAAAGTTATAAATAGATGGTACCTTACTTTTGACTTTTGACTTATTTTAACTTTTTTAGCCTAAAAATAAATGCTTAAAAACATTTTATAATCTTTCCAAACACTTTCAAAACTAAAAAATTACTTGAAATAAATTAATCTAAACGGGCACTAAATCACAAACCAACTAGTAAGTAGTTACAATGAACTTCCCACCGAGAAAAATGGAGTCCCTGAAATTCCAAATGGAAACCAATCAGAGCGTTGAACAGAGATTGAAAGTTTAGCTCCACTCCCACGTTACTGTTGACTAAAGGTTGAAAAAGATGAATGGTTTAATATTTGGAATATCTCTAATTTTGAAATATTTTATTCATGACACATCTATATTAATTTTGATTATAATTATCTTCCTCAATTTGATAGCCTTGACCCCTTATAGGCACTTTTATTTTGTTGATAAAAAAGATATATTATAATATAGTTAAACGGTTGTTACATTGTTACTACTAATTCTAGAGATTCTAGATAAATTGTTATACTGAGCTAACTTATTATATATCGACAATAATACTAGTTTAATGGATAGAGCTCCATCTTGGTCTGGTTGAGTTTCTTATAGACACTTATTATGCCATAAAGAACATGAATACACCCCTTTTAGACGTGTGAAATTTAAAAATCAGCCTCTAATAGAACAGTCAGCGTCCAAGGGGACATTTTTAATTGTTAATTTACCTACTTTAAGCTTATGTTTCTTCTGTTATAAATTCATTGAACTAAGTGGATTGTCCATTGAGTTTATCCATAAACTTATACCTATAATTCATGTGTATTCTCTAGGTTCTATGAACTTTTTTGGATAAAAATGTGTCTATTTATTATGATACTTAATATGGTGACTTTTGGCATGATTTCTCAACATATAAATAGGGTTGTTCATTCACCATTGTAAATGACACACAAATGAGACATGAAGACATTTGAATAAGATGATCTTTACATTCTACTCCCCATATCTTTTGTCTATATTTCTTATAGTATATTATTCATATTTTACAACACGTTATCAACACGAGACTCTAGCCAATTGAGGTTGTTGAGTTTTAGTTTTTCTTTAGCTCATGTTCTTGTTGATCTCGCTATGAGAAACAAGAAAAAAAAAAAGATAATTGCTGCAATCAAGATATTATATGCGCATAAAATAAGGCATATACTACTACTAGCTGAATATTCTCTGCTCCACAAAGTTCCTTAAATGGAAGAAGGTATAAAGTTTTAGTAGCATGAGTTTAAATATTATTTTGATTATATTTTATGAATTTTATTTCAATATTTTGAAAGACTCAAAGGGTGATTCATGTTGCACTTTGGTCTATTATACCATTGGTTGAGGGTAAGACGGTGGATTCAAGTCTCATCGCACCAAAAGGGTAAGACATCAGGTTAAAGTCTGGATGCACCGTAATGAAAATTGTTTGAGGGTAAGATGATAGACTCATGTTCTATCGCACCAATTGGATAAGACATCAATTTGAGTTTTGATGCACCTTAATGATAATAATTGGGTCCGAGTCTCATAGAATTATGGCATAATACACCATATATGGGTAAAACATTGAGTTTGAGTCTCAATGCACCATAGTGATGCTATAATGATGACTAAGACTTTGATGAAAAGTCATGTCCCATTGAATTTGCTCCATTCCATAAAGCGGATGTGGTAGCAATACTAATAAGTTTGGAATCCGCCCAATTGCTCCATTCTATCATATGAATGTTGTAGCAGTGAATAATAAATCTGAAAGATGACAAGTGATTGAATGTATGAATAAGGGCATGAAGAGACAAAATTATAATAGCCATCATTGTGGTAATTATAAAAGGAAGAATAATATGAGTTCTTCAAATAGACTTTCAATATGTGAAAATAATTTTATCATCAAAATGGTATGAAAGGTCATTAGACCCGTGGTCGTTGTGCGACCTAATAATTTGATAAATTTATAAAAATCCTCCATCAAAAGAAAGGAAGACAAAGTGGTGGTACACTTGACCTTTCAAAGTGATGTTGAGGTGGGTCATGCAAAGGCATGCCAATGTGCTTATAATGCAAATTTATGAAGAACATATAAATGATTAGTTCATTCCTTGAAGAGAATGTGACTTGTGATAAGCATCGTGAATGCTCAATCATTCTGCAAGAGAATGGATCATGATGTAATAGATCATTATGGGTTGGATATATGCCACCACTCACTTCTATGAGAGGTTTGAGAATAATGTTATATGTCACAACTCACCTCTACGGGAGGTTTGAGAAAAATAAATATCAGTTGGCATGACCAGTGGGCCATTTCGATTCAAATGTGATGCAAAAGTAACTGAGAATTCATGTGGCTTTATGATGAAGAAATAAAAGATTCTTCACGAATTTTCTTATGTTGCTTGTTCTAATAATAAAATAATTATTGTATCATTATACTAGTTAAGGTTGGGATTGTATTCCCTGAAGTTTTTGGAACATATAAAAAGGTGAATATGAGCCCGTTCACCTGCCATGTGGATCGTTTGCAACTATATGATAGTTGCATTTATGGGATAGACACATGTGCTTTGTTGTCAACTTACAAAATTGATTTTTGTATGGTTGTTTGCTCGAATTGTTAAATTAAGAGCACAATTCCAAACTATGAAATTATGTTGATAATGCTGGTTGATTTAGCAGAAATTGTATGTCTCCAATTATAGTTAAACCATTAGTTATGAGAATAAATCTCCCAAAAAGAAATTTGTTATGAGATGAATTTATTTAACATGTAGCAACACTTGTACGCATCAAGCCAACAAAGGTCCCCTATCAAATTGGTTCAAGGTTAGGAACCAAATAATTTCTATTTAAAATTTGAATATGCGATATCTGATTTGATTGCTCCAGCACACACAAAGATGGATCCCCAAATGAGGTTGGGGTGAATGTTAGATTTTCTATCATTAGGGGAAGTGATGATTGACAACTGAAACTTATGAGATAAATTATTTAGATCCTCGTTAAAAAAGTGAACTTGAAGTTCAAGAGATAATTTATTTGCATAATGTTGCAAATTAGTTGCCAGATGAATTTGCTGACCTTATGTTATAATTCAGCTATAAATGCTCCAATGAGAAGTACTTGAAAGATAGAGTCTATGGTATGTCTGAATCGTGATAGACCAATCGATTCCAAATGAAAAACTTCTTAAGGAAGGAGAGGAGCAAATGATTAAGATGGTCATGATAATGAGGCAAGTACTTTAAAAGTAGCACGATGACATAACACTTCATAAAACCTTGGCAAAGGTTCAAGTACCTGAAATGATGAAATATGAAGAGATCTCGATAAGTTATGTCATATTGGAATCAAGTCAAAAGACCATCAACGGTGTCTTTGATATGAAGTAGCGCTCAATGCTACAAATGATGACGAGGATCTTGAATTCAAATCTGTCATATAATATGGACAGATAAGTGATTGGCCAAATGAAATGCACAATTCAAGTATATTATGTTTCACTTTGAAAAGTGATGTTTTAGACTTATAGTCTATGGATCAAGATATAATGTCAGTGGGGTACAAATAAATTATTGTGCAAAAGTATAACCGTAAGATATAAAGTACGATTTATGCCTTGGGGCATAAATGGTTTTTTCGCAAAAATCCTGACATTATTAAATAGAGATATACTCTCACGTGGTGGATGCAACGAGACTTGTTTCAGTGTGGTAATTGATGAAATTCTTGAATATGTGTAATGAATGATTGTCATATCAAGCTAGACGATGAATGTTCTATGAAAATCCTTGAAGGATTTGAAAATTCTAAAGCAATTCCATTGAGTACTCCAATGATTGTGAGATTGCTTAATATAAAGAAAGATCAATTTCGATCTCATGAAAATGATTGAAAAATATCATGTACTAGTGTAATTGGTGCACATACAAATTATTAATTATGCAGATGTCGGAAACTGTGTAATTTTTGTTTGAAAAGAGATATTCCAGCCACCATGTATGAAGATAATGATGTATGTATAGCTCGATTAAAGTAAGGATACATCAAAGGAGATTGGACAAAGTACATTTCACCAAAGTTCTTCTTCACATATGATTTTCAATAAAATGGCGAGATAAAAGTCCAAAAGATCTGTTCTAGTGGAAATCTTACAGATTTATTCACTAAGACATTGCCAACATCAACATTTGAGAAGTTGAGATATATGATTGGAATGCGTTATCTCCGAGATATCAAGTAAAGCTTTCATCAGGGGGAGTGAAATACGAGCTATACTCTTTTCCTTAATTTGTCCCATTTGGATTTTTCTGGTAAGATTTTTAATGAGGTAGCACTTAAAGCGTATTATGAGATGTGTGTACTTTTTTTTCTTCACTAGGCTTTTTTCCACTGGGTTTTTCCTAGTAAGGTTTCAACGAAACACATTATATATGGACATCCAAGGGGGAGTGTTATAAATTCATTGAACTAAGTGGATTGTCCATTAAATTTATCCATAAACTGATACTTATCATCTATGTGTATTCCGTAGGTTCTATGAACCTTTTTGGATAAGAATGTATCTATTTATTATGATACTTAATATGATGACTTTTGGAATGATTTCTCAACCTATAAATAGGTTTGTTCATTCGCCATTGTAAAGGACACACAAATGAGACATGAAGACATTTGAATAAAATGATCTTTACATTCTACTCCCCATATCTTTTGTCTATATTTCTTGTAGTATATTATTCATATTTTACAACCCCCTGTTTTGTTGCGGGTGGATATCGTGCGACGCATAGCCCATGAGGTTCTCGAGCAGCTGGACAACTCTGGAATGAGACCAAATCATCCGCTTCATTCCTTCAATATCTTCCTTAATTCCTTTCAACTCTCTATCTTGCTCAGTCACCTTGTGGAGAATGATTGAGAGCATTGCCTCAAGGCGTTTAACCTCATTGTCCTTGAGACTTCTTCTCTCATGAGGAGGGATGTATTTATCCTTCCTTTTACATTGGATTTCAATCTTCGCCATCTTTTTAGCCAACTCATCCATTTGAGCCATTAGTGCGGCCAACATGAAGTCCTTTTCCACTTTTTGGTTCGTTTCAACCATTTGATTAAGCAGTTGAGCTGCTATCACATATGGTTGTTTCGCAATGCCTCCCGGAATGAGTTGGTCGACCAACCTCTTGTTTCCAGGACCAAGACTTCTGTAGAAACAGTCAAGAAGAGCTATGTCGGGAATGTCATGATTTGGGCATTGATTGATCAGTTCATTAAACCTTGCCCATGACTTGTGGATCCGTTCACCCTCCAATTGCTTGAAGGTGAGGATACGCTCCAGAAATATCATTACCTCTAATGGAAGAAACTCCATTAGCTCTCGAGTGCTGCTCGCCATACTCACTTCCTCTGTTTACATAAAGACAAGAAAACAAAACTACAAGTTAAGTTAGTAAATTACGATTAATAAGACGGAAATTCTAGTGAGCTAAAAATTCTCAAATAACATCACTCCCCGGCAGCGGCGCCATTTTGATGCTTATCGTGACCAACGACACTATCCTACGGTATGAGTGTCTACGATCGTCGATAATATAGTAACCCAACCAAGGGTTGGGGTCGTGTCCCAAGGGAGAAGTTTTGAGAATTGATAGAAAAATAGAATTTACATTCTAACTAGTCGTAGCTAATGATATTAACGAACAAAAATATAGTAAATAAAAGGGGTGACACGAAAGTGTCAAATATCAAATGGGGGTTTTGTAACAATTGATAAAACAACAAAATAAACACGAAAATCAAGTATAGGGAAAGGTTCTTGGGATGTGACCGCAATACAAGTTGAGATAAATTGTTGGGTACATGCTTTCAATAGGAAATTTGCAAGACAATTGTGACTAGGCTAAGCTTTAAATGGAAATAAGTTCCCTCTCGGGCAACTTACCCCATTTCAAATGCGTTCCTCTCGGACACCCATTTGCCGCATGAAGACTAGCCTACGCCTTACCCCACTCACTCTCTCTAGCTGAGTGTTAGGATATGGGACTAGGGCTCACTCTCTCGGGCTGAACCTCATGTCAACCCACTCCTTAGGCCATCAGTCTAGTGATTTTGTTTTCGCGACCTCCCTCTCGGGCAAGCCGAAAACACATAGGTGGCTTTGTATTTGCAACTACAAACCCTTTAGACTAAACCACAAACACTAGGTGAAATCACTATTAAAATACATCTAACCTATCAGCAAGCAAGATCCAACAAGAATATCAACCCATATTTGCTAAATCACACCCCAAGAATGGAGGTTTTTAACCACACATCAAGAAATAAGAAAATATACCTAACATGATAATGAAATCAACTGGGTATACGAAATTAAACCTTAAATTAAGAAAAGGAAAATGAATAGAGAAGCCACTTCCAACTTGGGGAAGAAGAACTCCTTTCTTCAAGTCTCCACAAAACCCTCTCCAAACTTGAGCGAAAAATATCAGCTAAAGTCTGTTCTAAAGTGAAAATAATAATAATAAGTGTTCCACTCCAAAAAATTCCCCTAAGACTACAATTCTAACTAGTATTTATAGTTTTCACAGATTATGCTGCGGAGGATTGTTCGGCGACATTAGTCGAGATCGTCGATGAACTCGGCGATCCACCTTTTGGTCAGCTCATCGCCTTCAGTGTCTTGCCTTTTTCATCCTCGCATTCTGGATCATTGGGCGGTAGAGTACTGCTTTGCAGAACTGATCGGTGACTCACCGATTGCTTCTTTCCTCGCCTTTTGATCAACTTCCTTCAAGGCTTCGCGTACTGGAACGAAGGGCGGTTCATGTCATTTCGGCGACTCACCATGTTGAACTCGGCACTCCGCATGATTCCATTTCTTGTTCTTTTTAGCCCTATTTGCTCCGTTTTGCGCCTAAGTGTACATGCTTCCACTAAAACTTCAAATACCTGAAACTTCAGCATTTTAATCAAGTATTGAGATAAAACAAGCATTCAAGGACACTATTTTCATTAAAATAAAGCCCTAAATGAGTCCAATTTGTGGACTCATCAAAGATGAACATGATGAACGTACTTAACATATTGAATATGAAATAAACTGATTGCAATGATCGAGTACATAACATGCTGAAACTGTATACTGAAAATGTAACTGGTAACATGGTCAATGAACTATAATCTGACTGTGGGAGATACTATTTACCGACATAAAGCCACTTGAGCTAAACGTGGAGTCCGATGTATACGCCCCATCGAGAGGATCCAATATACCTTGTCAAAGGTATAGAGGCATGACTAGCGTGATCACTTAAATTTTGCCCACAGAGGGGACTTATAAACCTTTGGGGGCACGTAGTTCTGGGATTTTGAGGGTGACTTACCCTAGTCTAACTCGGTATTAAGCCTACTCCCAACTTAAATGTGTACAATACAATATAACTGCAAATAAACTGGATAGCTCAAAATTTTGACGTGCTAACTGAAAATGCAACATTAAGTACTGATAATGAGACATTTGAAAATTGAGGCATGTATATCTGTTTATCTATCCTAGCTAGTGTATTTCATGAACTAAAAGAACTACACAACTAGGGTTCTGAGTTTCATGCAAGAATCTACGCAAAAACGTTACTAAGACATGATAATCTGATTAAGAATGTTACAACAACTAAATCATAGCAATTATCTGAAGTTCTAAAAACCCTAAGTCTAGATAATATGAAGGGAATCAAGAATCTGACTGAATTCTAGGGACCTTATGGGTGAAAGGAACCCACTAGTGCAATCCCACATACCTAGTGACGAATTTCACGGAGAAATCTTTTGATTTCAAGGCTGGAATTGAAGAAAAAACCTTGTTGCTGTTCTTGAGGATGCTAACGCTTGAATTCTCTTCTTTTTGCTCTAGTTTTAGTGAAATTATGTGAATGACCAATTAGGGTAAGTTCTGATTAAGTTACTAGGCTCAAACTGACCAAAACTATGTAGTTTAGGTGTCCAACACATAGAGGAAAAGACCAAAACGACCCCACTTAAAATATGACGAGGCCCGACCACGAATGCAACGATGAACCATCACAAGGACCGCGATCCGTCGTATCGATCATGGTTCTTGGGCCAGTGACAACTGGTTCTTGGCCCTTCCCTCTACGGTCCACTTTACAGACTGTGTGAAGGATCACGGACCGTGAAGGTCCCTGTGGTCCTTCACTTGCGCTAGGGCTCTACTGGCTTGGCTTCACGGAAGTCACCACGGGCCGCCATCAAGACCACGGCCCGTGAAGGCCCCCGTGGTTTGGTGTATGAGCCTAGTGGGTTTTGCTTGGCTTCCACGAGCCTCCCAAAAGCTTGTGTGGTGGTCCACGGTCCGTGAAGGGTCCCGTGGTCCACCATTTGTGGGCTGGTTGTGAATCCACGGACAAGTTGATGGACCGTGGTTCCATTTCATGGTCTATGAACCCCGCCGTGGTTCACTCATTTTATAGTGTTCTGGTATGACAAATCCTGAGGTGTTACAATATCTCCCCTTTGGTAACATTCGTCCTCGAATGAAGACCAAACTAGGTGAATATGGAGGGAAAGAGTTGCAAACCCTACCACTAAGTACTAGAAACTGGAATATGACTGAACTAAGTTCCAAGAATATGCAAATACGCTAACAATGCAAGTATAGCTGAAATAACATGATACTAAGACTGAATCAATGCATGAGTAACTGAAAGACTGAACAAGAACTATTACCTCAAGCTGGAATGAAATCGGAAGGAAAGAGATGAGGATACTTGGCCATTATGGCTACTTCTGTTTCCCAAGTAGCTCCCTCTACAGACTGACTCCTCCACAACACCTTAATTGAAACGATATCTTTGTTTCTCAACCTTCGAACCTGACGATCAAGAATTTTAACTGGTATCTCTTCATAAGTGAGACTATCCTTCATAGCCACACTTTCTAATGGTACTATGGATACTGGATAACCTACATACTTCTTTAACAAGGAAATGTGAAAAACCGGATGGACTGTTGCTAGTTCTGTTGGCAACTCTAACTCATAAGACACTTTACCAACCCTTTTCAAGATCTTGTAAGGGCCTACATATCTAGGATTAAGCTTCCCTTTCTTGCCAAATCTCATCACCCTTTTCATAGGTGGCACTTTTAGGAAAACCCAATCATAAATTTGGAACTCCAAGTCCCTTGTCCTTACGTCTGCATAGGACTTCTGGCGACTCTAGGTGGTCTTAAGTCTATCTCGGATGAGCTGAACTTTTTCCATAACATCATGAACCGAATCTGGCCTTATCAAGGTTGCTTCACCTACTTTACACCAACCAATTGGAGATCTACATCTACGCCCATATAATGCCTCATAAGGGGACATCTAAATGCTGGAATGGTAGCTATTATTGTATGCAAACTCTATAAGAGGAAGGTGATCATCCCAACTACCCTTGAAGTCGATCACACAAGCTCTCAACATGTCCTCTAAGGTTTGAATGGTACGCTCTGCCTGATCATCCATCTGTGGATGAAATGCTGTGCTGAGATTAACCTGAGTACCAAGACCTTTCTGATATGACTTCCAGAAATGAGAGGTAAACTGAGGACCTCCATCTGAGATGATAGACAAAGGAACCCCATGCAATCTGACTATCTCATTAATGTAAAGTTTGGCGTAGTCCTCCGCCGAATTTGTAGTCTTAACAGCCAAAAATTGAGCAGACTTAGTAACCAGTCTATTGTCACCCAAATGGACTCATGCTACCTGCGAGTATGAGGTAAACCTGTAATGAAGTCCATGTTTATCAATTCCCACTTTCATGTAGGAATGTTAATCTCTTGAGTCATACCTCCTGGTTTCTGATGTTCTAACTTCACTGGCTGATAATTAGGGCACTTAGCCACAAAATCTGCTATATCCCTTTTCATGCCATTCCACCAAAAGACTTCCCACAGATCACAGAAGATCTTAGTGGCACCTGGATGAATAGAATACCTGGAGTTATGGGCTTCTGTAAGGATTTTCTGTCTCAACTCACCCATCTTAGGGACATATAAACGACCCAGATATCGAAGCACACCATCTCTCCTTTGGGAGAAAACCTCAACTTTCTGCTGAAGAACTACACCTTTCAGTTGAAACAATATAGGATCACTGTCTTGCTTTTCCTTAACCTCTGCTACTGATACGTCCAAACTTACACTCCAAATAAGAAGTGTAAACAATCGTTGTCAATTTACAGAACTCAACCAGAGTTGAGGTTGATCCCACAGAGAATTTCTTTACAGATAAAGTTTCACCGTCGCGTTTACTCAATTGTCGTTACTATTTTCTAAACAAATAACACGAAACATAAATTGGGTTGATTGAAATGTATTTTACCACCAACACTTGTAGTCAAAATTTAGATACACAGTTCACAGGCAATCTTGTTGTAAGTTGATTCAGTTAATTTAAAGAAACCAGGTTTTGTGTTCACTATGACATCAATTATAATGCTCTCTCGAAATTTGAGTGTCAGGTAAATCAATGTTTACAGAATCTTTGCTAGTTGAATTAATCTAACGCTTCTCAGCCTAATCAGATAATATTCACTCTAATTCTCCCGAACTTAAAGTGTTATCAATATTGGACTTCGCTTAATTTGATATGGTGTTAAAGATCTCTTCTCTCGAACTCCAACTTTAACTCCAATGCATTAACTTAGTTTAGCTTTTTCCTAACTGATGCTTTTCTCTCGAACAAACACCAGATACATGATTGTCTAAAGTGTGCACTCAATAGGCTAAAATGATAATGAAAGCTGTAAACTGCAGGTTGTAAACAAAGACTACCTTTTACTCGTTTTACGGAATCGCAACTAGAATATCGTCATAGATCCCACACACCCAGCCGCGGTATTTAGCCACTCATGTTTTCATGTAAAGAATCAGTACTGGATAATGAAAACATGTTAAGAAATACTTACAAAAATAATTGGTAAATCAATAACCACTTGATAATCTGATAATCGAAATCCAAACTTCAAACTGATCAAAATAATCTGAATCCAAAATCTAAAGCTAAAAGTAATACTGTGTTCTTAGTCGTAAAACGTAAGATAATGAATAATAATTCAAAAATGACCTAAACTAGTTCAAAAATAGAATGTTAAAAGTGAGTCCTAATCGAACTAGTACTGAATTGTCGGACATTTTCATGGCTACTGCCACGACCCGTCAAGGGCTTCACGATCCGTGAAGCCTTCCGTGGTCTTCCCAAAGTTTGGGTCTTCAATGATTCCCACTGGAACAAGGACTACAAACTGCACCACGGTTCGTAGCGAGGACCACGGCCCATGATGGAGTCCGTGGTCTTCACTTGGATTCCAACATTCTTCTAATTTCCTTGCTTTCACACTGGTTCAACTCCACGGTAGGTACCACGGTCCGTGGTAAGAGCTACGGCCCGTGGGACCTTCCGTGGTTGTCACTGGGTTATTACTCCTCTTCATCTTCTCAAGGCCAGCACTGCTTCAATTTCACGAGCTCAACCACATACCGTAATGGAAGTCACGGTCTGTGAAGTTGACCGTGAACTTTACTTCAATCATCATCATTTTGCAGCTTTCTTTCCATTTTCTATACTAACTAGACTTTTGCCTACACATTCAACAAACCTATCAAATAGTACAAAATTTCACTTAATTCCAGTGTTAGTTCATAGTTCTTAAGCGTCAAATGTGCCACGATTTCAAGGCACATCAACTACCAATGAAGTTTCTGACCCATTCTGAACTATCACATAGTCACCTGATATGTTCATAAGGCAAACTCCTAAGCGAGCAAGCCAGTGAACATCTTTGGTTAATTCCTTCCTTCCTTCCTCAACATGTGCTACACTACATTGGCCTTACCAGGATGGCAAAGCACATTCATATCATAGTCCTTGAGGAATTCAAGCCATCTCCTTTGGCGAAGATTCAAATCTTTCTAGGTGAACTCATACCGGAGGCTCTTATGGTCTGTGAACACATCTACGTAACACCATACAAGTAATGTCTCCAAATCTTTAGGGAAAATACTACGGGTGCAAGCTCAAGGTCATGAGCCAGATAGTTCTTCTCATGCACCTTAAGCTGTCTAGAATAATAAGCTTTAACCTTACCTCGCTGCATCAACACACAAGCTAGGCCGATTCTGGATGCGTCACAGTAGATCACATAACTGTCTGAACCCTCTAGTAGATTCAAAACAAGAGCTGTAGTCAACCTAGTTTTCAGTTCTGAACATCTCTTCTCACACTCATCTGACCACTGAAAGTTGACCTTTTTCTGAGTCAACTTAGTCAATGGAGAAGCTATGGATGAAAATCCTTCCACAAACCTTCTGTAATATCCAACCAAACCCAAGAAACTTCTGATATCTGTAGGAGAGGTGGGTTTAGGCCATTTCTTTACTGCCTCTATTTTTTGAGAATCTAGTCGGATCCCTTTACTAAACACTATATGCCCAAGGAAGGCAACTGATTGCAACCAAAACTCACATTTGCTAAACTTAGCGAATAACTGGTGATCTTTGAGAGTTTGCAGGTAACCCTCAAATGAGTTGCATGTTCTTCCTCATTCCTAGAGTAAATGAGGATATCATCAAAAAATACGATTACGAACAAATCCAAATACTGCTTGAACACCCTATTCATCAAATCAATGAAAGCTTTAGGAGCATTGGTTAGTCCAAATGACATAACTACAAATTCATAATGACCACACCGAGTTCTGAAGGTTGTTTTCAGGATGTCACTATCTCTGATTCTAAGCTGATGATAACCGAATCTGAGGTCTATTTTTGAAAAATGACTAGCACCCTGAAGTTGGTCGAACAAGTCATCAATCCTAGGGATAGGGTACTTATTCTTGATTGTAACTTTGTTCAACTGCCGATAGTTAATACACATGTTGAGAGAACCATTTTTCTTTTTCACGAACAACATTGGTGCACCCCATGGGGAAATACTGGGTCTGATAAAGCTTTTATCTAGAAGGTCTTTCAACTGTTCTTTCAATTTCTTAAGCTCAGCTGGAGCCATTCTTCAAGGAGAATAGAAATAGATTGGGTATCTGGAAGGAGATCAATTTCGAAGTTGATTTCCTTTTCGGGAGGAATTCTGGGAATATCTTCTGGAAACACTTTTGGAAACTCATTAACTACTGGAACTCACTCAAGAGTTGGGGTTTCAAAGCTTGAATCCTTAACCCAAACTAGATTATAGAGATACCCCTTGGAAATCATCTTCCTAGCCTTAAGGTAGGAAATGAACCAACCCATAGGCACTAAGCTACTACCCTTTCATTCTAGGATTGGCTAATCTGGAAACTGGAAATGAACGATCCTAGTTCTACAATCAATTGAGGCATACCACGAATGTAACCAATCCTTGCCTAGAATGATATCGAAGTCTACCATTTCTAACTCTACAAGATCTATTGAGGTAACTTTCTGGGAAACTGTGACAGGGAAATTTTTGTATACCCGTCTAGCTATAACTAGGTCACCAACTGGAGTAGAGACTGAGAAGGGTTCTGAGAGAGTTTCTGAATTGATACCAAAGTTCACTTCTATATATGGAGATACAAAGAAAAAAGTAGCACCTGGATCTAACAAAGCATAAACATCTAAATGGAAGACTCGCAACGTACTAGTAACCACATTAGGAGAATCTTCCTGAACCTGGCAAGCCTGGAGAGCATACAACCTGTTCTGGCGCTGACCGCCACCTGTACCAGATGAAGTACTCTGCTGAGTTGGGTGACCTGTTGGTGCTGCTGAAACTGTAGACTGAGCCTTACTATTGTTACCTCCTTGTCCATGTTTAGAAGAAGAACAATCTCTCAACTTGTGACCAGACTGACCATACCCAAAACATCCTTCCTTTCCTGCAAGACACTCACCCGGATGGTTCTTACTATACTTTAGACAAATTGGGTAGGTTCTGGTATTTGAAACACTCCCCTGAGACTTAGAGCCTGATGCCCTACCTTTCTGATCCTGTAGAAACCTGGGGGATGGAACACTAGCTGATGAAGATGCTGGAGCTGAAGACCTTTGCTTAAATTGCGAGTGATTTCCACTACCCAATTTCTGCTGAGAGTAATCATAGTTGCCTGTCCTAGCCTTCTTGTTTTCCTTAGCCTGTTCCCTAAGCTTATCTCCCTCAACTTGCTGAGCATGAGTCATGAGCCTATATATATATTCATATCCTCTAACAACATAGCATTTTGCACTCTGTCTTCACTAAGTCAGACACTCCAAAAAGGAACTTACTCAGTTGTGCCCTCGGATCGGCAACCATATGTGGAGCATACTTGGAGAGCTGGGTGAACTTAAGTCCGTACTCTTGGACTGTCATAGAACCTTGCCTCAAATTCATGAACTCCTGAGCTTTTGCCTTTCTCAACTCTCTTGGAAAGAACCTATAAAGTTCTAGGGGACTTTACCAACTTGTGACCCTAGAAAATCAGGTGGATTCATCCTAACAAAATCACAGACCCTAGATGCCACTGATTCACCACTAGCATTTGCAAGAACTGGAACTTGCTGATTGTTCTGGTTGGCTACATTCTGGGCCAAAAGCTGAATGGCATTCCGAAACTTAGCATTCGAAACTCCATGGTTTGGGACTAGAGGAACTGCATCAACATTGTGGGCATAAGCATTCCTTGCGTAAGCTCTACGAGGAGGCATGATCTGAAAACATATAATGTCGAGTTAGAAAGGAGATCATACCCACGCATGATATGAATAACAAGAAAGTAGAGTTTTTCCTAAAACACTTTGTAGCCTCCCCCTCATAGGTGTGGCACGCTTCATACTCATGAAAGGGACTCTATTTCGTGCGGTGTTTTAGACATCCTAGGACTTTTAAAACTATTGCTCTGATACCAAGTTTATCACGCCCCAAGGCTACCCCTTGACGTAACACATGACCTAGAATCACGGGTGACCCCAATATAACCCTGAACTGGCATATCATAAGCATACCTAAAGATTTACTGAAATGAAAAATAATGTGCGGAAGCTTTAAATCAAAAGATAAACTGAAATGGGGAATACCCAATAGTTATCTAAATAACATACTGAATAAGAGTTTACAATACTTGATTATAACTCAAAATACCATAATTGATTCTAACTATGTCTGAAATAATCCTCTAACTGACTAGAGATGCTGGGACATGCCCCAACTAACTCTAGCAAAACTTAAACTGAAAGATCGAAAGTAAAAGAAAATATGTCTATCGTCCTCGAAAAAGGAGGACTCACCACTGATACTGTAGAATACGGATCGGGGACCGATCTACACGCAATTTGAATGCTGAGGACCTGATCCTACATTACGAGAAAATATAGCGCATAGTATGCATTAGTACTTGAAAGGTACTGAGCATGCATGATAGGATAAAACTGAACAATATACATAACATAACAGAACATACTAAGCAATGATATAAGATGGACATGATAAATGTACTGAACATACTGAATATGAACTAAACTGAATGCAATAACCAAGTGCATAACATGCTGAAACTGTATACTGAGAATGTAACTGGTAACCTGGTCAATGCACTAGAATCTCACCGTGGGAGGTACTATATACCGACATAAAACCACGTGTCACGACCCAAGGGTACACCCTGATGAGTTCGAGACTTGGACTCATTTAGGACTTCGTTTATATAGATTTAGTGTCCTCAACTGCCTGATTTGTGCCATAAACTGATGAAAATGCTTGATTTTCAGGTACATGGGTTGAGGAACAAATCTAAGATATTAATAGGCAAAAATGATGACTTAAGCTAAAAAAGAGGGAAAAATAAGCCTGATAATCGCCAAGAGAACTCGACTAATTGCCAAGAGAACTCGGCTAATCGCCAAGTCACTCATGGATCGCCTAAATTTTACAGAACACTAAGCATGAAATAGGAAGAACTTAGGCGAACTGCATCTCATATCGGTGATTCACCGACTGCATTAGTGAAGGATGACAATGTCGCCGAAAGGACTGATTGAGATCAAGGTGAACGCAGATTGGTGAGCTAAAAAACTAAAGAGCGCATCACAGAATGGAACGGCGATCCCGATCTAGATCGCCTAAAATTACAGTGTTTGAACGAGGGAAACATGAAGAAAGAAGGCGAGATGAAAGGACGATGGGTGAGTCACCAAATGGTCAGCGAAGCCCGACTTTCCTCGTTGAATGGCCCCAAAAAGCCACACATCAGATTAGTATACATTGATTTTTGGAAGAGAGAGAAAGCATCCAGAAATGGTGAGGAACAAAAGAAAGAAAGCAAAAATACTGCTATTGTTGATTTTGAGTAATTTTAGCAAGACTTTTCAATTGGGTGTTGTAATAGAGAAACTATTAGTCATCTTAAACTTTTGATTTTCAAATACCCATCCATGGAGTTTTTGGTAGGTAGTGAATTTCACTCTTTTGCGATGATTGGCTAAAACCCCAGTCTTGGGGGTTTGACAATGTAACCAATTGCTGTGATTGATTTAATGGGTGTTAGTAATTATTGATTTTTAGTGTTAATTTGAAATGGATCTAAGTTATTACTGTGGTTTAACTTCTTTAGTGTATGTTTATTGCAATATACCTCAGGGTTTATAGCTTGCTTGAGAGAGAAATGTAGAGCTAAGGTAATTACTTGGCATCCATAGCTAGTGGGTCTTGACGATTTCACCTTGAGAAAGTGAAATCCAAGATTCATTCTTTGTATCTAGTCGAGAGAGTAGATTTGATGAGATTGTGGGCTGGTCTTCTTATGGAATGCATTGAGATTCGAAAGAACTCAATGGAAATAAGGTAATTGTTTGAGAGAAAAGTGCCTTATCCAAAGCCCATCCTACCCATGATGAATTAACATTGTTGATTAGTGATTTGCACCCATTGAGTTGAAATCCGCAGTTGGTTAGTCAATCCCCCAAGGATTGTCTCCTCATTTGATTATTTCTTGTTGATTGTTGAAGTGATTTTGTAGTCTAAAGTTGGTCGCGTTGCATAGTGGCTACGTCTTAAATCTTTGTTTATAGTTTCTTAAAACTTTTATTCTTTCAACTGCAAAGGTCACCGCCATAACTTCACTTTTGAATTAAAAATAGAACTACTCTCTGTGGGATCGACTCTTAACTCATTTGTTGGATTTTATTGCTTAACCACCGTCTACACCTAGTATCGAATGAGGTATGGTTGATACGTTAATCAAAATGGCGCCGCCGCCAGGGAGTAGTGTTGTTTAGAATTCCTTTGTCGAAGTTAAATTGTGAATTTGTTGGCTGAAGTAATTGATTCAGGTTGTATTGTGCTTGTGTTGGTAGCGTTGAGTAGAAGAGGAAATGAGTGAGGAATAAATGAACGGGATCCAAGAGGGTCACCGAGATGGTATCGATGATATTAATAGTGTCTACAACCCAACCCAATTGGGTGGAATTGGTGCAATTTGCCTACCATCAACCGATGAGGATGCTATATTTGAGGTCACAAAATCAACTCTTCATCTCCTCCAAATGAAGGGACTTTATGGAGGGTTGAATCACGAAGACCAACATGAGCATGTGATGAATTTTATAGATGTTTGCAACCTGTTTTCATTCAAGAATGTGTCACAAGAGTCACTCCGACTTAGGTTATTTCCACTATCTCTGACGGGGGAAGCTAGCAAGTGGTTGGCTGGGTTACTAAAAAATTCTATCATATCGTGGGATGAGCTTACCACGACATTCAGTGCGAGGTTCTTTCCCCCGTCGAGGATGATGAAACTCAAAGATAACATTCAAGGTTTCAGGTGATTGGAGGGTGAACCCATCCATGAAACGTGGCTGAGGTTTAAGAAACTCCTACTTCAATGCCTGACTCACGGACTACCAAACAATTTACTGCTCTAATAGTTCTACCGGAGTCTTGATTTGGTAAATAAAGGAATGGCTGTTGGTCCGAGGGGGAATAATTTTGCAATCATTTGAGGTGGCTTCATTTCTTCTTGATGACATGACGAAAATAAATAGAGCTTGGTACAGTCAAGAAGATCAAGCTTCGCCTTTTTGCTTTAGAATGACTCAATAACAACTTGATAAGGAAAGAGAAAGAGATGAGAACATCAAGAAGATGATAGCTCAAATGGAATTACTACAAGCACATATATTATAAAGTATGAAAAGCCTCAAGGAGCAAGGGGAGTATTTAGAGTTGAGGAGGGTTCTTCTTCGAGCTATTCAAGGCCTGGGGAGAATCAATGTTGGAACTATAATAGATATGAGGAGGGTTTCCACCCACGTTACTTATAGCGGGTTGGGAACCAAGGTTGGAACTTTCACAAAGAAGAAGAGCAGAGAAGATACTTTCAAGAATGGGCTGAGCAAAGTGCTCCTTGGAGAAGAGAGGATGATTATGAAGAAGATCACACTCAATCGAGTGAGAGCCCAAAGTCAAAGGGGAGTGAAAGTAGTTCCCGAGTGGACGATCAATTGTCGTGTATCCTTGACAAAGTTAAGGGTTCAGATGATTTACTAAAAGGGATGAAAGCCGATTTATCGTCTTTAAATAATAGAGTGAATTCTCACGCTGATGCAATCAAGCTACTTGAAGGTCAATTGAGTCTACTTTCAGCACAATTGAAACCAAAGATAATGGGGGACATCAACACTACATACATCACATATTTAGGGGAGAATGGTGATAGAGACCTGACTGTGGTTACATGTAGTGGGAAGGTGGCGGTAGGTGTTATGAAGGGAAATGATGAGGCACCAGCTCATGAAGAACATAAAGGTATTGAGGAAGAAGAGACATCCATCCAACAAATACCTCCAATGCAAAAGGTGGTAAAACCTCTTCCCAAAATAACTCCTCTGTTTCCCCAACGTCTTATGAAGAAAAATGAGGATGAGAAGTTCAAGAAATTTATATCGGTTTTTAAGACATTATCGATTAATCAACCTCTAGTGGAGGCATTGTTGGAGATGCCGGGTTATGCCAAGTTTATGAAGGAGTTAGTCACAAAGAAAAGAAGCTTGGACTTTGAAACAATTGAAGTCTCTCATAGTTGTAGTGCAATTATGACTAATGAGATGATAAAAAAGAAGGAGGATCCCGGAGCCTTCACCATTCCTTGCACTATCGGTATGCTCCAATTCGCCATGGCCTTTTGTGATTTGGGAGCAAGTATAAACCTAATGCCATATGCAATCTATAAGCAACTTGGATTGGGTGAACCGAAGTCCACAACGATGAGGCTTTTGATGGAAGATTGATCTATCAAGCACCCTGTGGGAATACTCTATGATATCTTGGTAAAGGTTGACTGATTCATCTTTCCAACTAATTTTTTCATCCTTGATTGTGAGATTGATGCTGAAATTCCCATTATTTTGGGAAGGCCTTTCCTGGCAACCATGAGAGCGTTAGTGGATGTTGAAAGTGGAGAGTTAACATTCCATGTGAATGAAGATGAAGTAACCTTTAATGTGTGTACATCTATGAAGCACGCCAGCGATATTCATGTGGTTTCGACTATTGATGTGATTGATAAAGCCGTGGCTAGTGTTAGCCATTTAATGTGCAAGAGTGAGCCACTTGAAGCGGTGCTTGCAAACTATGATGAGTCGGAAGTCCAAGGTTATGATGAGGTATTAGCAGCCCTTTCGGGTTTGGGAGAATATTCAAAGACTCCATTAAAGCTGGATATTGATCTAAAAAATAGGAAAATCCACCCGCAAATCCATCAACGGAGGAACCACCAAAGCTTGAGTTGAAAGTGCTCCCCTCCAACCTTTGATATGCATTCTTGGGGGTAAACAACTCCTTACCCGTAATTATTGCTGCCAACTTGCTTGAATGGCAAGTGAAGTTGTTTCTTAAAGTATTGAAAAGATACATCAAAGCCATTGGATGGATGATCGCTGACATTGTGGGCAATTCCACCCGGCATTTGCACTCACAATATTCTTACAAAGCAATAAAATAATATGAGTAAAAATGCATTTCAAGTCCAAAATTTTTATAAAGGAAAGAGAAAGTCTAGACTTGTCTCAATTAGCCATCTACTACAATCCTTAAATCAAATAGGGTCACAACCCTTACAACATAATCCGAAAGTCAAATACAAGGAAAAGAAACTACAAAGACAACATCCGTCCTCGAATCATGAGGATTCACCACTAGGAAAGAGGATGAACAAATCCAAGCTCTAGCCATAATGAGGACCAGCATGAGAACCAGACCCTACACTTGGGAAAATGTAGGAAAATATGGGTTAGTACAAAAATGCATCAAGTATGATAGTCATGCAAAAATCATGAAAACATGCTAAAAGGGACATTTAAGTTGAATGCATGCAATTTTCTAAGTTAAGGCATCATTTTGAAGATAGTGGAAAAGCATAAGTCATAAGCATAATCAACTCATAGGTCATCATATCATAAGAGGAACATACCATAAATACCCTCAAAGCATACTTGTGCAATGCATGAATAAGATCCCATAATCCCACCTATACTAAGTAAAGCTTCTTGAGTAACTATAGTTCATAATTCATATTCTTGTTCATACTATCATAAACGGAGATTAGCCTTAACCGACATAGATCATGTGAGCTTACCATGGAATCTGGTGTTTACCCCATATCGAAAAAGGGTTGTCATACTTGCCTAATGTAGAACCATACTCTTAGATTAGGTGGATGCACTAACTAAAGACCTATGTTGGCACATAGTTTATGGGATAAAGAGATTGCTACTAGAAATCCGGACTCAACTAAGGTAGAAGGTCTCCATCTCATGAGATACATACTTTGGGAACCCGGACTCAACTAAGGTAGAAGGAACCCATTAGGGAAGCCAAATTCAATTATCGTACAAACTTCCATATCATATTCATATCCACTCAGTGCTAAGCATTAATTCCCATAGATTACATATTAAGTCTTGACTTAAGTGCATATTCATAGAAGAATGTCTTGACACTCAATCCAACATAATTCATACTATAGCTCATAGATTCAATAGGTGAGAATAACCTTTCAACCTTAGAATAATCATATTGTGAGAACAACTTTCACATCATACCATATTCATTCATAAGTTTACACATGAGGATAACCCCCAACGACACAACAACTACGTCATAATCATATTCACTTTACTCTCCGAGTGTTCTTAAAGCATATACATCAATCTCATAATCATGCATAATTCTCATACTTTGCCCTTCAAGGACCCTAGATCATATTCAATCAAAAAATCTAGAATTAATACATTAGACATGGATATAATCATAATTCAAGTAACCCAATCACTACATACGTAATCTCATACCATTCTTCTATAATCAACAAACCCACATCACAAGATCATAATTGAGTAATATGGGGAATAAAACATGGGTTCTTGGGTTTTCACATAAAAACCATAATAAATCATCAATTCAATCATAATATAATGTAATTAAAGAATTGGAATCATTTTTTAAAGGAACCCATGACTTAGAGACAAACCGTAGATTTTGGGGAATTTCTATATTTGGAAATAGGATTTTGATGGGACTCCATGGATGATAACTATCCATGGAGGAAGGACTACCATACCTTAGCAATGAAGCCCAATGAATTTTATGAGAAGAATTTGATTCTTGAACCCTAGCTTCACCTTCTTCCTTCTTCTTCTTCCTTGAAATTCTAGAGAGATAATTTTTTGAGATAAAATGAACTTTTTGGGATTTGATTTGGGGTTTTGGAAATAATGGGATGAATAGGTGTATTTTTGACTTAAAATGACTTATATAGGTGTATAAAACTAAGGCAAAATGACTTTACTTTAATATGACTTAAACCAGAATTACCCAAAACACCCCTCACTTTTAAGTGAGCTCCCCAGGGACCACGATGGGTTTCCACAAGCTGTGGTCCCCTCCGTGGACTTGAGGCAGTGGCTAGGCAGTCTCATGAGGGGATCCCACGAGCCGTGGTGCTTGTCCATGTGCCGTGGTCCCTCTCGTGGATGCAACCTTAGCCCACAAGCCTAAGGCAAACATCAAGAGGGGCTTCCACGAGCCGTGATGCTTGTCCATGAGCTGTGGTCCTTCTCGTGGATGCACCCTTAGCCTACAAGCCTAAGGCAATCTTCACGAGCCTCCATTAGCCGTGGTGCTTGCCACATGCCATGGTCCCTCTCGTGGACCTTGAGGTAGTGGCTAAGCCACTTCTCTCAACCCTCACATCACCATCTCTCTTCCACGAGTCTTCCCACGAGCCGTGGTCTTCACCACGAGCCGTTAAGTGTCTCGTGAAGAGGAGACTTAGGCAGATTTTGGGGAGGCTACTCCCTAGCCCTCCACGGGTGGCACCACGGGGCGTGGTGGCCACCACGGGTCGTAAAGATCCGCGTGGATGGTAGGGGCAGTGCCTTGGCCAACTCTTGGGCAGCCTTGGGCCTTTGCCCATTTCCCTTGTTTCTAGCCCTTTTTCCATGACGTTAACTCTCACGTTTAGCTCTAGTCTAGCCTACTAGTTTCCGGGGTGTGACAATATCTCCCCCTTGGGAACATTCGTCCTCGAATGATGATCTAGATACCTTACGAAAGTAAAGACTCAAGACTAGCAGCCCATCATGCATGAAACATCAAAATAATGCACAAATCAAAGGAGGAAACTTCATCTCCATCTCAAACATAAGCACTCCAACACAAGGAAGTAGGAACTACATCTAACAACCCATTATGCATGAAGCTCAACATTTCTCAAATTCATAGAAGGAATTACCTTCCCAAACTAAAAGCATGCTCAACACAATATCATGGAGCCAATATGCAATTACTCTCAAAAAAGCATATCAAAGCCTGTTCATCAACTCATCTCATAAAATCAAATAGGCAACTCACACTAAATGCACAACAACACGAGGAACATAAATTATGAGAACTCATTTTCTTACTAAACATAAATTTCTCAAGAGCATGCATAACATAATGAAATCATGAAAAAAAACACATATACACACATGACTCCCAAAACACTAAAACTCAAGAGGAACTACTTACCTCAAGCTTGAATAGGAGTAGAAGGAAATAGATGAGGATTTTGGGACTTCATATCGGCCTCGGCCTCCCAAGTGGCACCCTAACTAAATGATTTCTCCATAGAACCTTCACGGAAGCTATTTCCTTGTTTCTCAATCTCTTGACTTGCTGGTCTAGGTTCTCTACCGGAACCTCTTTATATGAAAGACTTTCGTCAACTCCCAACCCTTCTAAGGGAATAATGGACACCGGATCTCTGATACACTTCTTAAGCATAGAAACATGAAATACCGGGTGAACCTGGGCCAACTCATTTGGTAAATCCAACTCATAGGCAACTTTCCCAATACGATTCAAAATTTGATATGGGCCTACATACCGTGGACTAAGTTTCCCTTTCTTGCCAAACCTCATCACACCCTTCATGGGTGAGATTTTCAAATAGATCTAATCATTAACTTCAAATTCTAGATCCCTTTTTCTCACATCGACATAAGACTTTTGTCTACTTTGAGCTGTTCTCAACCTCTCTCTAATAAGCCGAACTTTCCCAATGGCCTCATAAACTAGCTCGGGACCTATCAAAGCAATTTCACCTACCTCAAACCAACCAATCGGAGACCTACATCTCTTACCATTCAAAGCTTCAAAAGGAGCCATACCGATACTAGGGTCAGAACTATTATTGTAGGTGAACTCTATTAATGGAAAGTGGCTATCCCAATTACCTTAGAAATTTATAATGCATGCCTTAACATACCCTCCAATATTTGAATGGTACGCTCTGCTTGACCATCGGTTTGGGGGATGAAAATCCGTGCTAAGCTTGACCTTAGTACCAAGCCCTTTATGGAATGACTTCCAAAAGTCTGAAGTAAATTGAGTACCCTGATCCGAAATAATAGATAAAGGGACCCCATGCAACTTCACTATCTCACTTATATACAACTTGGCATAGTCTTCCGCCGAATAGGACACCTTGACGGGAATAAAGTGGGCTGATTTTGTCATACTATCTATAATGACCTAAATAGAATCATTTTGTCTTCGAGTGCGAGGCAAACCCACAATAAAGTCCATATTCACATCTTCCCACTTCCAAGTGGGGATACTTATATCTTGGGATAAGCCTCCCGGTCTTTGGTGATCAATCTTAACTTGTTGACAATTCGAACATTTGGCTACAAATCCCGCAATATCTTTCTTCATTCCATTCCACCAATAGACTTCCCGTAGATCACGGTACATCTTGGTGGCTCCCGGATGAATAGAATACCGAGAACTATGAGTTTCCTCTAAAATTTGATCCCTCAATCCATCAACATCCATAACTCATAACCGACCTTGGTACCTAAGCACCCCATCTCCCCCTTGGGAGAAAGCCTCAATGGACTTCTTGAGTACTGACTCTTTAAACTCAAGTAACATAGGATCAAGGTTTTGTTTAGATTGTACATCCATCACAAAGGATGATTCAGAACCATTAGAACCATGACACCACCCTTGGTGGAATCCACTAGTTGAACACCTAGCCGAGCCAACCTATGCACATCACGAACCAACTCTTTCTTTTCATCATCTACATGAGCGACACTACCCATGGACAACCTACTAAGTGCATCCGCTACCACATTAGCTTTGTCGGGGTGGTAAAGGACACTCATGTCATAATCCTTCAATAATTCTAACCACCTTTGTTAAAGAAGATTCAAGTTCGTTTGACTAAACACATATTGAAGACTCTTGTGATCGGTGAAAACATCCACATGGACCCTATACAAATAATGCCTCAATATTTTTAAGGCAAACACAACCGCCGCTAATTCAAGATCATGGGTCGGATAATTCTTCTCATGGACTTTAAGTTGCCTTAAAGCATAGGCAATCACCTTACCGTTTTGCATGAGCACACATTGCAACCCAACTCTAGAGGCATCACAATACAGCGCAAAACCATCCATACCCTCAGGTAAGGTCAACACAAGAGTGGAAGTAAGTCTATATTTTAACTCTTTGAAACTTTTCTCATAAGCTTCCGACCACACAAACTTAGCTTTCTTTTGAGTCAAAGCCGTCAACGGAGAAGCAATGGAGGAAAACCCCTCAACAAACCTCCTATAGTAATCGGCCAAACCCAAAAAACTTCTAATGTCAGAAGGAGTTAGAGGTCTAGGCCAACTCTTGACCACATCCGTCTTCTTAGGATCTACCTCAATACCTTTCCTTGATACAATATGACCAAGGAAAGCTACGGACCTTAACCAAAATTTACACTTACTAAACTTTACAAAAGGTTGTTGGTCCTTAAGAACTTGCAACACAATTCTCAAATGGTTCATATGTTCATTCTCACTCCCTGAGTAGATCAAAATATCATCGATAAACACAATCACAAACATGTCTAGATATTGCCTAAACACTCTATTCATCAAATCCAAAAATGCCGCCGGGGTATATGTCAAATCAAATGACATAACCACAAATTCATAGTGACCATACCGAGTTCTAAAAGCCATCTTTGGAATTCAACCCCTCTCACCCTTAATTGGTGGTAATCCGAACGAAGATCAATTTTGGAGAAATAGCTAGCCCCTTGAAGTTGGTCAAACAAATCATCAATTCTCGGAAGGGGATATTTATTATTGATGGTCACTTTATTCAATTGACGATAGTCGATGAATATTGTAAGAGACCCATACTACTTTCTAACAAACAATACGGGAGCACCCCATGGAGAGATATTCGATCGGATAAAAACCTTATCTAGCAAATCCTTTAATTGCTCTTTCAACTCTTTTAATTCCACCGGAGCCATTCTATAAGGAGGAATGAAGATAGGTTGCGTAATCGGTAAAAGGTCAATACCAAAATCTATTTTCTGTTCGGGAGGAATACTGGGCAAATCATCTGGAAAAACTTTAGGAAACTCATTCACTGCTGGAACCGACTCTAAAGAAGGGGTTTCAGACTCAACATCCATCACCCTGAAAATATGGTAAATATACCCTTTTGAGATCATTTTCCTAGCTTTAATACAAGAGATAAATTGACCTCTAGGGGTAGAAATTCCCCCCTTCCACTCTAAGATAGGCTAATTTGGAAATTGGAATTTAACCACCCGAGTCCTACAATCGATAGAGGCATAATATGCATGCAACCAATCCATACCCAAAATCATATCAAAGTCTAACATGTCTAACTCCACCAAATCTACCAAAGTAACTCTATGGGACAAGGAAATGGGAAAACTTCTATAAACCCTCCTAGCCACCACCGAATCACCAATTGAGGTAGAGACCGAAAAAGGTTCTACTAACACATCGGGGAGTATTTCAAACTTTATGGCCACAAAAGGTGTCACAAAGGAAAAAGTAGCACCGGGATCTAACAAGGCATACACATAATTAGAAAATACTTTTAACATACCGGTCACAACATCCAGGGAGCTCTCTTGGTCACCTCAGGATTGAAGAGCATAAAAACGGTTTTGCTTTTGAGCATTGGAGTTTGAGCACTCGGAAGAGCTTGTTTATCTTCCCTTACCTTAACCTTGAGCATTGTACAATCTCTCATCTTATGGCCAACATCGGTACCAACAAGGCACTTGCCATCATGGTTTCTTCCACATTTTGCACAATTAGGCCTAGCAACAAAAGAACCACCACTCTTACCTCCTTGAGGTTTAGGGTTGGAAACCATATCCTTGTTGACCCTTGGAGCACTAAAGGAGCCTTGGTTTGAGAACCTTTATCTAAACCTTGGTCGATCTTGTCCATCGCACCTAGCATTGGAGAAGTTCCCATCACCGGTTCTAGCTCTTTTCACCTCTATATGTTTTTCTTGAGTTTTGACTCCTAAATTTGTTGAGCATACACCATAAGCCTTGAGATATCCATGTTATAAAGGAGCACTGCCATACGACATTCTTCCTGAACCAAGTTGGACACGCCCGTGAAAAACCTACTCATCTCATCCCTCAAATCCTCCACCATAGATGGATCATACTTGGATAGTTGGGTAAATTTCAAGGCATACTCCTTGACACTCATGCTACATTGACTAAGGTTAATAAATTCTTCCACCTTATCCTTCCTCAACTCTCGGGGAAAGTATCTATCAAGAAATGCCGATTTGAACGTTTCCCATTCAACCGGGACCGCTCCTACGGGTCTTCCCCTCTTCCATAAATCATACCATACTTGAGAAACATCCTTTAGTTGATAGGCGACTACCTCCGAATTCTCTTCCGAAGACGCCCCCATAAAATTAAGCACTTTGTAAACCTCATCGATAAACCTTTGGGGATCCTCTTCTACTTTAGAGCCATGAAATTCGGGAGGGTTCATTCTAGCAAAATCTCTAACCCTGGAAGCAGACGAATTCACATTAGGATTCACCATAGCTACAACTTCTCTATTGGCTTGAGCCTTCATGACTTGAGCAAACATTTGAATAGTAGACCTAAATTCCGCATGGGTCACATTCTCAACCACAAAATCAATCGGAGCTTGGTTAACTTGAAGAGATTGATTACCTTGAAGAGTTTCCTCATTCACATTGACACCCTCCATTCTTCTAGCGTTAGCCCTTTGTGTGTTCATATCGTGAAGACACAAGAGAACGATTAAAAAAGGGACTTTATAGAGTTAAGCTCTAAGGCACGACTTTAAGAGTAATGAAAGAATTGAAATTTCCTAAACATCTTATAGCCTTTCATTCATAAGCGTGGTGCACTTCACAACCATGAACAAGACTCTACTAGACGTGGCTTATGAGACATCACCCTAGAATCATTGTAAACCTTGTGCTTTGATACCATGTTTATCAAGACCCAAGAGTACCCTCTAGATGTAACAAGGCACATAGAACCCCGAAAGGCTCCATGTAAGCCACTTAGAATATCATAACATAAAGCAATAGAATAATAAGAGTAAAAACACATTTCAAGTTCAAAATTTTTATAAAGGAAAGAGGAAGTCTAGACTTGTCTCAATTAGACATCTACTACAATCCTTGAATCAAATAGGGTCACAACCTTTACAACATAATCCAAAAGTCAAATACAAGGAAAAGAAACTACAAAGACAATATCTGTCCTCGAACCATGAGTACTCATCACTAGCAAGGAGAAATAAACAAATCCAAGCTCTAGCCACAATGAGGACCACCTTGAGAACCGGACCCTACACTTGGGAAAATGTAGGAAAATATGGATTAGTAAAAAAATGCACTAAGTATGATAGTCATGCAAAAATTATGAAAACATTCTAAAAGGGACATTTTAGTTGAATGCATGCAGTTTGCTAAGTTAAAGCATCATTTTGAAGATAGTGGAAAAACATAAGTCATAAGAATAATCAACTCATAGGTCATCATATAATAAGAGGAACATACCATAAATACCATCAAAGCATACTTGTGCAATGCATGAATAAGATCCCATAATCCCACCCATACTAAGTAAAGCTTCTTGAGTAACTATAGTTCATAATTCATATTCTTTTTCATACTATCATAAAGGGAGATTATCCTTAATCGACATAGACCATGTGAGGTTACCATGGAATTTGGTGTCTACCCCACACCGAAAAGGGGTTGTCCTACTTGCTTAAGGTAGAATCGTACTCTTAGCTTAGGTGGATCCACTAGCTAAAGACCTACGTGGGCTCATAGTTTATGGGATAAGGATATTTCTACTAGAAACCCGGACTCAACTAAGGTATAAGGTCTCCATCTCATGAGATACATACTTTGGGAATACAGACTCAACTAATGTAGATGGAACCCATTTGGAAAGCCAGACTCAACTATCATACAAGCTTCCATCTCATATTCATATCCACTCGGTGCTAAGCATTAATTCCATAGATTATATATTAAGTCTTGACTTAAGTGCACATTCATGGAAGAATGTATTGACACTCAATCCAACATAATTCATACTATAGCTCATAGATTCAATAGGTGAGAATATCCTTTCAACCTTAGAATCATCATATTGTGAGAACACTTTTCACATCATACCATATTTATTCATAAGTGTACACATGAGGAGAACCTCCAACAACACAACAACTAGGTCATTATCATATTCACTTTACACTCCGAGTGTTCTTAAAGCATATACATCAATCTCATAATAATGCATAATTCTCATACTTCGCCCTTCAAAGACCCTAGATAATATTCAATCAATACATTTAGAATTACTACATTAGACATGGATATAATCATAATTCAGATAACCCAATCGCTACTTACATAATATCATACCATTCTTCTATAATCAACAAACCCACATCACAAGATCATAATTGAGTAATATGGGGAATTCATGTGTTCTTGGGGTTTTCAAATAAAAACCATAATAAACCGTCAATTCAATCATAATATAATATAATTAAAGCATTAGAATCATTTTTGAAAGAAACCCATGACTTAGAGACAAACCCTAGCTTTTAGGGAATTTCTATCTCTCAAATTGAGGTTTTAAAGGGACTCCATGGATGATAACTATCCATGGAGGAAGGACTACCATACCTTAGCAATGAAGCCCAATAAATTTTATGAGAAGAATTTGATCTTGAACCCTAGCTTCACCTTCTTCCTTCTTCTTCTTCCTTGAAATTCTAGAGAGATAATATTTTGAGATAAAATGAACTTTTTGGGATTTGATTTGGGGTTTTGGAAATAATGGGGTGAATGGGTGTATTTTTGACTTAAAATGACTTATATAGGTGTATAAAACTAAGGCAAAATGACTTCACTTTAATAAGACTTAAACCGAAATGACCCAAAACACCCCTCACTTTTAAAGGACTTGCCCAGGTACCACGAGGAGTATCCATGAGCCGTGGTCAAGTCCACAAGCCGTGGTTTCCTCCATTGACTTGAGGCAGTGGCTAGATAGTCTCACGAGGGGCTCCCATAAGCTGTGGCCCATCTCGTAGATGCACCCTTAACCCATAAGCCTAAGGAAAATCTCACGAGGGGCTTCTATGAGCCGTGGTGCTTGTCCACGAGCTGTGGTCTCTCATGTGGATGCCTCCTTAGCCCACAAGCCTAAGGTAAACTTCACGAGGGGCCTTCACGAGTCGTGGTTCTTGCCACATGCGGTGGTCCCTCTTGTGGACCTTGATGTAATGGCTAAACCACTTCTCTCCACCCTCACACCACCATCTGTCTTCCACGAGCTGTGGTTTTTACCACGAGCCATGAAGTGGCTCGTGAAGAGGAGACTTAGGCAGATTTTGGGGAGGCTATTGCCTAGCCTTCCACGGGTGGCACCATGGGGTGTGGTGGCCACCATGGGTCGTGAAGACGCTCGTGGATTGTAGGGGAAGTGCCTTGGCCAACTCTTGGGCAGCCTTGGGCCCTTGCCTTGGCCCCTACCCATTTTCCTTGGCTCTAGACCTTCTTTCTTGACATTAATCCTCATGTTTAACTCTAGTCTAGCCTACTAGTTTCTGGGATTTTACACTACGTGAGCTAAACGTGGAGTCCGATGTATACGCTCCATCGGGAGGACCCAATATACCTTGCCAGAGGTATAAATGCATGACTGGCGTGGTTACTAAAATGATGCCCATAGAGGGGACTTATAAACCTATGGGGTTACGTAGTTCTAGGACTTTGAGGGTGACTGACCCTAGTCCAACTCGGTATTAAGCCTACTCCAAACTAGAATGTGTACAATACAACATAACTGCAAATAAACTGGATAGCTCAAGATTTTTACATGCTAACTGAAAATGCAACATTAAGTACTGATAATGAGACATTTGAAAACTGAGGCATGTATATCTATTTATCTGTCCTAGCTAGTGTAATTCATGAACTAAAAGAACTACATAACTAGGGTTCAAAGTTTCATGCAAGAATTTATGCAAAATTGTTACTAAGACATGATAATCTGATTAAGAACATTACAACAACAACTAAATCATAGCAATTATCTAAAGTTCTAGAAACCCTAGGTCTAGATAATATGAAGGGAATCAAGAATCTGATTGAATTCTAGGGACCTAATGGGTTAAGGGAACCCACTAGTGAAATCCCACATACCTGGTGACGAATTTCACAAAGAAATCTTTTAATTTCAAGGCTGGAATGGAAGAAAAAACCTTGCTGATGTTCTTGAGGATGCTAACACATGAATTCTCTTCCTTTTGCTCTAGTTTTGGTGAAATTAGGTGAATGATCTATTAGGGTAAGTTCTGATTAAGTTACTAGGCTCAATCTGACCAAATATACGTAGTTTAGGTGTCCAACACATAGTGGAAAAGATGAAAATGACCCCACTTAAAATCTGATGGGGCCCAACCACGGACGCAATAACGGACCGTCACAAGGACCACGGTCCGTCGTATGGGTCGTGGTCCTTGGTCCAGTGATAGGTGGTTCTTGGCCCTTCCCTTTATGGTCTACTTCACAGACCGTATGAAGGATCACGGACCGTGAAGGTCCCCGTGGTCCTTTATTTGGGCTAGGGGCCTACTAGCTTGGTTTTACGGAAGCCACCATGGCCCATCATCAAGACCACGACCCGTGAAAGGCCCCGTGTTCTAATGTCTTAGCTTGGTGGGTTCTCCCTAGCTTCCACGAGCCTCCCAACTGCTCATGTGGTGGTCCACGACCTGTGAATGGTCCCGTGGTCCACCATTTCTGTGCTGTTTGTGAATCCACAGACAAGTCGATGGACTGTGGTTCCATTCACATTCCGTGAACCCTGTCGTGGTTCACCCATTTTCTGGTGTTCTGGTCTGATAAGTACTGAGGTGTTACAGTATGTCTTCTATGTATTTCTTACAATGCCTTGCATAATGATAATACAAGTCGTAGACATGTATACACACATAATCAAAAACATATAACCATCATAACAAGGAACTCAAGAGCTAGAGAACCACTTAGTCATTACTTCATCTCCGCCCTAACATCACATAACATTATTCTCTAATCATACAGATTCCATGTCCAAAGGCCTATACATGACATCTACGAACCTCTACAAGATATAATGCAGTAAAATGGGTCTAACCACTAAATTGAAGGAAACATACCTTACCTAAGTGTCAAACAACAAGTGATGAACCTTTCCCATGCATTTGACTCTACAGAAGCAACCTTTGATGAATGAGCATTGGAAAATCCTTAGGCTACCACCTTCCTTGCGCGATAATTCTTCCCCCTCATTGCTCCCTTGGACTAAGTGCCTTTGGATGGTTTATGGAGTAACCATCGTCTATTTATCCTTTCAAAAGTTGGAGAAAATAGAAGAAGATGGATTAATTAGGTTTTTGAATTTTTGGTATCTCTCTATAGAGAGACTCAAACCGTTATAGTTGCACCGCCAGGATGAGAATTATCCCGCTATGGCGGGCTGACATCAACCTAGCCCAAAATTCAGTTCTGCCAAAATTGTCATGTGATAAAATTTTAATAATTCTTACACCACACTTTTGAACTTTTAGGACTCCGCACGAGGTGCCCTTTAGTACTGATGAGTCAGATTGTTACAGTGTTAGAGGCTAATTTAAATGATAATATCTTCTTAAAGTAGTAACAAGAACCTCTTACCAATTTTCTCTATTTTTTAAAGACCTAATCTATTAGAGTCCTTTTAAATTAAGTTTTCTTAATTTGTTTATAAAATTAAGTGACAACTCTTTCTAAGTATTTTTCTAGATTATTTATAATTAGAACATTTCAAAAGTAGTAAAACTACGGCACAATACCCATTGTGTACAACATTTTTAATCATGTTTATAAATGAAAATGATGTAATTGCAAATCGAGACTGATCTAAACGACAGTTGAGAAAGATAGGAGAATTAAGAACTAAGAATTGGTTAAGCCAACAAGCATTGTCAATATAAGGATTAGTACTAAATAAATTGAGTGTTAAATCATACCTTGTGTATTTTATATGAAATACATAAAGGACATGCATTTTTATGGAATAATTTAACTACAGGTCTAAAGTGTATTATAGAGCACAATATTATTTGAATTTTATGTATTAATTTAATGTTATTGAGAATTTTTTTCAATATTACTTAAAGTAAGTCTTGAAAATAAAATTGAAACTGGTTAAAATGATGCCAAAAAGGAAAGTAAGTAGTTCAACAACATCAATTAGAACAATCAAGGTTTGTTTTTTAAAAAAGAACAATAAATGTAACTAACTAGAGATGTAAATCAGCTTAAAATGTTTTATATAGCTAGTGTTGCTGAGATTTATTTGTTGAATCACATTAGAGGAAAATAAAAGTGTAAATAAAAAATATAACTATCTATCTGGTGTGTGTGTATATATATATATGTAACATAACCTTGAACTTGATAAAAAAGAAACATACTTACTTCTTCTCAACTCACTCAACTAAACTCATTCAAGAATAAGATACTCAACTCAACTCAAAGATATGATACTCAACTCAAAGGTACTCAACTCAAGATACTCAACTCTGGATACTCAACTCAAGATAAAACAACAATAAAAGATGCAATATATGAAAAGCTTTTAAAAGAGTAAATAGCAAGTCAATGTATTGAAGAATACAATAACAACTCAATTTGTATATAATAAAATATAATATAACTTTTTGTGAGTTTCTCTAACTGACAACCATCACTATGAGCTATGTGATGATACAACGTCTCGCCCACTCTGCCAGAACTATCCTATACTTTGCCACGATATAAGACCTCTCAACTAAGTGGATCTACTAGTGTATGCTAAAAAAAACATTAAGGAATCATCTAAAAAATATGACCCTTTCTACCCACGTTGGCTACATGGTTTATGGAGACTTGAGTTATTATGAACTCGTCCCAATATCAGTACTCAATACTACTCTAAAAATGTACTCAGCTCATATGTTTAAAAACATAACTGTTTCGGTGGTTTGAAATAATTACTCAAAAACTAGCTCAAAGGCTCTATTGACAATCTCAGTTTCCTTTCATCTTAAATGTGAAAACATTTACTCTTGGGAATACTTAGTTCCCATATAGCATTTTAAAGAAAATGAACTCAACTCTGCTCTTTCTCAAAAACATTTCAAAAATCATATTATAATATGATCATTGATGACTCGGGAAGTAATACTACATAAATATTGATGGTATATCTAGCTACCATACTGCTGATACATTGATATCATATTCGATTGTCATACTAATCATGTTTTAGAAAACTCTTTTCTCAAAACTCATCTTTACTTTCTCAAAACTCAGTTTAAGAACTCAAGTGTTGGCTTTAAAAGAGGTTTCTAAAATTTACAACTCAGATCATAAGATTCATGTGGAATTATGAACATGAACGATTCAACTCAGGGATCTTAATAACAATAAAGAGCCTCTGTACTCCGAACTCAAGACTCAATGATACTACTCATCTCTAGAATGCTCGACTTATAGGGTTCATGTGGAATTATGGGCAAGAAAAACTCAACTCAAAAGAGTTAGGAACTCAATACTCAAGACTTAGAACTTGAAGATACTACTCCTCTAAAAAATGCTCAAATTATGAAGTTCATGTGGAATTATGGGCATGAAAGACTCGACTCGAGGGTCTACATAATAATATGAAACTCGTGTATACGACTCTTCTCATTCTCATACTTACTTCCTCAAAACTTAGTTCACATCAATAGTTGATCTCAAAGCATTCACAATTGAACTCAATTTTTTTTTTGAACTCTACTCTTAACTGTCTCTTGAATGTGAATTTTGAATTCAAGAGTTATGGTTCATGATATGAAGGATCTAGTGATGATAAAGTAGACTCACGAATACATTCTCCTCATTATCATACTCACTTGATCGAGTCTTGAAACAAGTTATTAGAAATTGTAGAAGACTCCTCAAAAAGACTCTAAGGGACTTTCTCAAAATGTTCGGAAGAACTCTAAAAACTTAACTCTTAGCTCTACCTTTAATTTGAATTTTGACTTCAAGGTTGTGATTTGTGATAGGAAAGATCTCGTGATGTTTAGGAGTGTTTTTAGATAGTTAAACATGAGAAACAATCAAGAAATAACTGTTTGGAAGCAAGTTCGTGACGCAGAGATGCATTTTACTATTTGGTCGCAAAATAAATTTTAAGGGAGAAAGGTCTGTGACTTCTGTGAGACGTGGAGAGAAAAGTTCTATTTATGAGGAACTGGTCCGCGACACCGACCTAGTACCCAGATTTGCCCGACTTTTTCCTTCTTCATTTTCTAACCCCAATTCGCCTAAATTCAATTCTTTTTCTCAATTTCTCTTTAGATTCAGATACCCAACACAACTCTAAAATCGACACAATTTCCTCAAGAACTCATCAATCTCATCTAAACTCAAGAGAGAACCCAATTTCAAGAACACCAAACTTTCAACTTTCTAGAACGAATTTTGCTGAAATTAACATGATTGGCGTGTGGTGAACAAACCCAACACTATGGACGCTTACATACCTAAAAAACCCATCTTCTAGAAGAACTTGAAGGAAAATCTTGGAAGAAGAACCCTAGCCTTAGCGTTTCTTGAATTCCTTGAGCGTAGAATTTTTGGAGTGGATGAGAGGGTTTGATTTAAGAAAACTAATTGTTTACTCGTTTAGGGTAATTTAGATGACCTCCTAAGGGTTTTTAGGACCAAAATACCCTTTAAGAAATGAATAAAACGAGCTGGGAGTTGGAATAATTTTTCAGCAGGCAGTGAGGTCCGTATTGGCTCCGTAACGCGGACCCATTGCGGAGCTGCTGCTAGGTTTGGGCGTCTTTAGTAAATCAGTCATAACTTTTTGCACATAGCTCAAACTTTATCAAACTTAGTGTCGTTGGAAAGAGGACTCGAAGACCTTTAATGTTATATTTTGTAGCCCACCTAACTCATCTTGTACTAGGAGTTATGGTCGTTTGAAGGTGACCCAAAACTTATAAGAACTAGGAATGAATTGAATGCTTTTCTTTATGTTTATTCTTGGAACTCAAGGTCCTACATCTAGTGACCTTAACACTCAAGAAAGTTTAAATTCGTCGGTAAAATCCTATTTACAATGAAGGATGGTTCGAGTCTTAGTTCAGAAGGGAAACCCTAGGTCTAGATAATCCGAAAGGAATAATGAATTTGACTGAATTCTAGGGACCTAATGGGTGAAAGGAACCCACTAGTGAAATCCCACATACCTGGTGACAATTTCCACAGAGAAAGCTTTCGATTTTAGGGATAAATCTGATGAACACCTGCTGCGTTCTTGTACTAGGGCGTGTCGACTCTTTCTCCTTTAGCGTTCTAATTTTTCTAAGTTTTTGGTGAATGATTTGCTTAGGGTAGATTCTAGTTAAGTTACTAGGCTAAAACTAACCAAAACTACGTAGTTTAGGGGTTAAACGACGTAGTTTAGGGGTCCAACACATAAGGAAAAGATCAAACGACCCCTGAGTTAATTATTGTCGGGGGCCACCGACGGACCAGAACGACGGGCCGTCGATCGACTGACGGTCCGTACTGGTCAACCGTCAATCGTGACTGGAGCTGGAAGCTAAGAGTCTGACCTACCGCCCTGGACAACATACCTTGGTCTGACCTACGGTCCGTAGGTCCTGGTGTAGGCTCACCCTTAGGCAAATTTTCTGGGGGTTTCTGGGAAGGGTTGCAATCACGAACCACAGACGAGCAGAACGGACCGTGGGTGGCAATCATGGGTCGCACCTGTAACTTCTATAAAATCTACATTTTTGGTCTGTTTCGGATATGGGGTGTTACATTATCTCCCCCTTGGGAACATTCGTCCTTGAATGAAGATTAAACTAGCTGAAATGGAGAGAGAAAGCTGCTACCCTTACCACTAAACATTTTAAACTGACTTATGATTGATCTAAGTTCCAAGAATATGCAAATACGCTGAAAATGCAGGTACAAACTGAAAGAACATGATGCTAGGACTAAAACTGCACATGAATGACTGAAAAACTGAAGAGGAACTATTACCTCAAGCTGGAATGTAATTAGATGGAAAGAGGTGAGGACACTTGGCATTCATGGCTGCTTTTGCTTCCCAAGTAGCTCCCTCTACGGACTGACTCCTCCATAAAACCTTAACTGAAGTGATTTCTTTGTTTCTCAACCTTCTAACCTGACGATCAAGGATCTCAACTGGCACATCCTCATAAGTGAGACTATCCTTCACATCCACACTTTCTAAAGGTACTATAGATGCTGGATCACCCACGCACTTCTTCAACAACGAAATGTGAAAAATCGGATGCACTGCTGCTAGTTTGTTGGCAACTCTAACTCATAAGCCACTTTACCAACCCTTTTCAAGATCTTGTAAGGGCCTACATATCTAGGACTGAGCTTCCATTTCTTGCCAAATCTCATCACCCCTTTCATAGGCAACACTTTCAGGAAAACCCAATCATCAACTTGGAACTCTAGTTCCTTTCTCCTTACATCTGCATAGGATATCTGGCGACTCTGGGCTCTCTAAAGTCTATCTCTAATGAGTTGCACTTTCTCCATAGCATCATGAACTGAATCTGACCCTATCAAGGCTGCCTCACCTACTTCAAACCAACCAATTGGATATTTACATCTACGCCCATACAATGCCTCATAAGGGGCCATCTGAATGCTTGAATGGTAACTATTATTGTAGGCAAACTTTATAAGAGGAAGGTGATCATCCCAACTACCCTTGAAATCGAATCACACAAGCTCTTAACATGTCCTCTAAGGTATGAATAGTATGATCACACAAGCTCTTAACATGTCCTCTAAGATTAAACTAAGGACCTCTATCCGATATGATAGACAAAGGAACCCTATGCAACGTGACTATCTCATTAATGTAAATCTTGGCATAGACCTCTACCGAATCTGTAGTCTTGACAGCCAAAAAGCGTGCAGACTTAGTAACTCTATCAACTATCACCCAAAAAGAGTCATGTTGTCTGTGAGTACGAGGTAAACATGTAATGAAGTCCATGTTGATCACTTCCCACTTCCAAGTAGGAATGTTTATCTCTTGAGTCATACCTCCTGGTTTTTGATGTTCTACCTTGACATGCTGACAATTTGGGCAATTAGCCACAAAATCCGCTATATCCCTCTTCATACCATTCCACCAAAAGACTTCTCAAAGATCACGGTACATCTTAGTGGCGCCTGGATGAATAAAATATCTGGAGTTATGGGCTTCTGGAAGAATCTGTTGTCTCAACTCACCCATCTTAGGAACACATAATCGACCCTGCTAATGAAGCACACCATGTCATGACCCGAGCCTACATCCCGGACATAACACGACGTACAAGACTCCGAAGAGCCTCATACAAGCCTCATAATATTCATAACATAAGACATAAGAAAAATGGTATGAAATTTAAAATCTTTAAATCCATACAATCGAAAACTTCATTTAAAAACAAGCAACAGAAGTCTACTTGTCTCACATGGCCATCTAATACAACTTGAATAAAATATAGGGTCACGACCCTTACAATAGAATGCATAAAAAGTGTCTAGTTCAATGAAAGAAATGAAACAACAATATAACACTTGTCCTCAGATCCATGAGGACATACCACAGGCTTTGGAGAGAATCAATTCAAGCTTTGAACTAGAAGGAATCACCTCAAATGCCGGAACCTACACTTAGTAGAAAAATAGAAGAAATATGGGTTAGCATAATTAATGTACTAAGTATGATAGCCATGCAAAAATCATGCTTAAAAAGGATATTTTGGTTGAAAACCATGCTATATGCCAATTTTGAGAAAACATCATGAACTTTAGTATAAAAGGCATAGGATACACGCATATCATCATATAAGTCATTAAAATACCTTAGAACCATTACCTTAAGCAACCCTAAGCTATACTTGTGCAATGTAGGAATGACATTCCATACTACCATTCATACTAAGTACCACTTTAAGGCCACCCTAAATGAACTTACCATTCTTCCTTCTCATCTTTAGTCAATAATCATAGATAAGGAACATACACATTTCATAAGTCATGACAAGGAAAGTAACTCATAATAACATTTCCAAGTAAAGCATTCATCATTACATTAAGCCTTTAAGTCAGCATTCTTATTAGCTTCATTATGAGCACATTCATTCATTAGACATTAGGACATTAGAGAAACACACCATATTCCTCTCAAAGCCTACTCGGGCAATGCATGAATGGCATCCTATACTACCACCCACACTTCATCGAACCTCTTGAGTAACCATAGCACGTAACTCACATGATAGGAATAAGCATTAACCGACATAGAACATGTGAGCAAATCATGGAATACGGTGTCTATCCCACACCGTAAAGGGTTGGTCTACTTTCCTAAGGTAGGACCAATAACATTTTAGCTTAGGTGGATCCACTAGATAATAACTTATGTGGGCACATAGTTTTGGGATAAAAAAGATGTTCATTGAAACCCGGCCTAACATGGGGAGAGCTTCCATCTTACCATATTCACTCGGTGCTAAGCTTACATTCCCATAGAGTAGTTCATTCCTTTAACATTATTACTCATGAGAGAGATGGCATTGGCCTACTGACCCAAGGTACATTATTACACATATGAAAGGGTGCCATGAGCCTACCGATTCAAGGTACATTATTAGGATAGCTCATTGAATCCTCATGAAAGGGTGCCATAAGCCTACCGATTCAAGACAAAGCCTAGAATACTTCATTAATCATTTATGAAAGGGCTTCAACCATTAGGTCTACCGATTCAATGTTCATTTAGTCAAGAAAAATTAGTAACACAAGAAGAGGATGCCCTAAGCCTACCGATTCAAGGTACCTTAATCAAATTCACTTTTGTTTACACAAGAAGAGGATGCCCTAAGACTACCAATTCAAGATGTATCATTACCTTGAAGAAACCTTTCATATATAGCATCATCATTCATAAGAGTATAATCGAGAATAACCTTTAAATAATAACACAATTGCATTGTAGACATGATCACATTACTTTTATTGAAATCACAAAGCATTTACATACCATCATGATTATACATCAATCTTTATGAATTTTCCCTCCAAGTCTATGAATCAATCTCAACCCAAACATCTAGAATACTACATTAGATAAGGGGAATATCATGATTCAATAACTAAATCAATAAAGACATACTTAATTAACATACTTCCATAATCAATCAACCCACATCATAAATTCACCATTTAGTATTTAGGGGGATTCATGGAAAGCTTAAAGGAATGAGATTTTCAATAGAAATTTTAGAGGATTCTTCATCCTTGGGAAGCTATCACCCAAGGTGTAACACCCCGTATCCTAGATAGACCAAAATGTAGATTTTGAGAAGTTGCAGGTGCAACCCACGGTTGCCATCCACGGACGTAGGTCAGACCACGACCCATGCTGGTGGTCCGTGGTTCACCACTGCAACCCCTCCCCAAACCCAACTCAGAAAATCGGCTAAGTCTCAACCCACGAACAGACCCACGGTCCATAGGTCAGACCACGGTTCGTGGTCTGTGTCCATGGATCAAGACTCCTTTACCCAGCCTCTAACACAAACTATGATCGACCAGCACAGACCGTCGTTTCATGCACGGTCCATAAGTCTGACCGTAGATGAGGGTCAACATGACATCGAGCTTGCAGTAGTGGTGTTTGAACTCATGATTTGGAGACACTACTTGTATGGTGTTCATGTACATGTGTTCACAGACCATAAGAGCCTCAAGTATGTATTCACCCAGAAAGAGTTGAATCTTCGCCAGAGAAGGTGGCTTGAGTTACTCAAAGATTATGATATGAGCGTGCATTACCATCCAGGTAAAGCGAATATAGTAGCAGATGCTCTTAGCAGATTATCCATGGGTAGTGTAGCACATGTTGAGGAGGAAAGAAGAGAGCTAGCAAAGGATGTTCACAAACTTGCTTGCCTAGGAGATCATCTTATGAGCATATCAGATGGTGGTGTAATGGTTCAAAGTGGGGAAAAATCTTCTTTGGTAGTAGAGGTCAAGGAAAAGCAAGACAGTGATCCAATCTTGCTTGAGCTTAAGGGTGCAGTCCACAATCAGAGAGTGGAGGTTTTCTCCTAAGGGGGAGATAGTGTGCTTCGCTACCAGGGTCGATTATGTGTTCCTAATGTGGGCGAGTTGAGACATCATATTCTTGTAGAGGCCTATAACTCCAAATATTCTATCCATCCAGGCGCCACTAAGATGTACCGTGATTTGCGGGAAATCTATTGGTGGAATGGTATGAAAAGAGATATAGCAGACTTTGTGGCTAAGTGCCCCAATTACCAGCAAGTCAAGGTAGAACATCAGAAACCAGGAGGCATGACTCAAGAGATTGATATTCCTACTTGGAAGTGGGAAGTGATAAACATAGACTTCATCACAGGTTTACCTTGTACTCGTAGACAACATGACTCCATTTGGGTGCTTGTTGATAGGGTTACTAAGTCTTCTTGCTTTTTGGTGGTCAAGACTACAGATTCGGCGAAGGATTACGCCAAGCTTTACATTAACGAGATTGTGAGGTTGTATGGGGTTCCTTTGTCTATCATCTCAGATAGAGGTCCTCAGTTTACCTCTCATTTTTGGAAGTCATTTCAGAAAGGTCTTGGTACTCAGGTTAATCTTAGCACAACATTTCATCCGCAGACGGATGGTCAGGAAGAGCGTACCATTTAGACCTTAGTGGACATGTTGAGAGCTTGTGTGATCGATTTCAAGGGTAGTTGGGATGATCACCTTCCTCTTATTGAGTTTGCCTACAACAATAGTTACCATTCCAGCATTCAGATGGCCCCTTATGAGGCATTGTATGGGAGTAGATGTAGATCTCCCGTGTGCTGGTTTGAAGTAGGTGAAGCAGCCTTGATAGGGCTAGATTCAGTCCATTATGCTATGGAGAAAGTGCAACTCATCAGAGATAGACTTAAGATAGCACATAGTCGCCAGAAGTCTTACGCAGATGTAAGGACGAGGGAACTAGAATTCCAAGTTGATGATTGAGTTTTCCTGAAGGTGTCACCTATGAAGGGGGTGATGAGGTTTGGCAAGAAAGGGAAGCTCAGTCCCAGATATGTAAGCCCTTACTGAATCTCGAAAAGGATTGGTAAAATGGCTTATGAGTTAGAGTTGCCAGCAGATTTGGCAGCAATGCATCCAGTCTTTCACATTTCACTTTTGAAGAAGTGTGTGGGTGATCCAGCATCCGTAGTGCCATTAGAGACTGTGACTGTAAAAGATAGCCTTTCTTATGAGGATGTAACAGTTGCGATTCTTGATCGTCAAGTTAGAAGGTTGAAAAACAAGGAAGTCGCTTCAGTCAAGGTTTGGTAGAGGAGTCTGTCCATAGAGGGAGCTACTTGGGAAGCAGAAGCGGCCATGAAAGCCAAGTATCCTCACCTCTTTCCTTCTGATTCCACTCCAACTTGAGGTAATAGTTCCTCTTCAATTTTTCAGTCAGTCATGCGTAAATTCAGTCTTAGAATCATGTTTCTTCAGTTTGTACTTGCATTGTCAGCGTATTTGCATGTTCTTAGAACTCAGTTTAGTCAGAAATTCAATTCTCAGTGTTTAGTGGTAGGGATTGCAGCCCTCTCCTTCCATTTCAGCAAGTTTAGTCTTCATTCGAGGATGAATGGTCCCAAGAGGGAGATAATGTAACACCCCGTATCCTAGATAGAACAAAATGCAGATTTTGAGAAGTTGCAGGTGCAACCCATGGTTGCCATCCACGGACCGTAGGTCAGACTAATGCCCGTGCTGGTGGTCCGTGGTTCACCACTGCAGCCCCTCCCCAAACCCAACTCAGAAAATCGGCTAAGTCTCGACCCACGGTCCATAGGTTAGACCACGGTCCGTGGTCTGTGTCCGTGAATCAAGACTCCTTTACCCAGCCTCTGACATGAACTACAGTCGACCAGCACGGACCATCGTTCGATGCACGGTCAGTAGGTTTGAGGAAAATTGTTGATTGGGTAAACTTCAAACGGTCATAAATCTTAGCACACCATGAATTATGTGTCCCATGACCTATGATATGATAGATAATTGAATCCTCTTTCCAACTACACCAAATTTGCTAAAATCCAACCTCCAAGTAAAAAGTTATGCTCGTTTTAGTGAAGCCTTGTCGAGCAGACTCGACCTACGACTCCAATCTATGGACCGTAGATTGACCTATTGTCCGTAGGTCCCGTCCATTGATCACTCCGACAACAGTTAAGTCAGGGGTCTTTTGGTCTTTTCCTATTTTATTGGACCCCTAAGCTACGTCGTTTAGACCCTAAATTATGAGGTTTCAGTCAGTTTAAGCCTAGAAACATAACTAGAACCTAGCTAAGTCAAATCATTAATCAAAACTTAGAAAAATTAGAGCGTAAGAGGTGAAGAGAAGTCAAGAACCCTAGTTCAAGAACGCAACAAGTTTTCTTCAGTTCCAGCCTAGAAATCAAAGGATTTCTCCGTGAAATTCGTCACCAAGTATGTGGGATTTTACTAGTGGGTTCTTTTCAGCCATTAGGTCCCTAGTTTTCAGTCAGTTTCTTGGTTCCCTTGTTATGACTAGACCTAGGGTTTCTTGAATGTTAGAATTGTTGGGTTCTTTGCTGTTAGAATGATCCAAATCAGATTAGTATGTTAATATTCAGTTTATTGCATGAATTCCAGTAACCTAGCTATGTATTTCTTTAGTTCTTGAATTGCACATGCTAGGTTAGCTATTTCAGTTATTCAGTTATACATGCCTCAGTTATTAATGCATCAATATCAGTTTAATTGTTGCATACTCAGTTTGCATGTTCAGTTCGAGCTATCCAATAACTTACATAAATTCAGTCATAATGTGTTAATTACTTAATCCATTGGGAGTAGCATAATACCGAGGTGGACTAGGTTCAGCGTACCCAAAACCCAAATAGTCCTAGAACTACTAGCCATGTAGGTTGTAAGTCCCCTTTGTGGGCATGATTTTAGTGATCACGCCAGCATGCCTCTATACCTCTGGCAGGGTATATTGGGTCCTCTCGATGGGGCATATACATTGGACTCCACATTTAGCTCATGTGGTTTTATTATCAGTTATTAGTAGCTCCCACAGTTCAGTCAGATCCAATTGCATTGACCATTTATCAGTATATCCAGTATTCAGTTTCAGCACGTTATAAGTTGGTCACTGCATTCAGTTATCTCAGTATTCAGTATTTATATCATGTTCAGATTATGTCATTGCTTATTTGCTTTGTCAGTTATATGTTTATTTCAGCTTTATTCTATCCTGCATGCTCAGTACCTTTCAAGTACTGACGCATACTCTGCACTACATCTTCTCGTGATGTAGGTTCAGGTTCTCAACAGCCAGATCACGCTTAGATCGGTTCCCGATCTCCAGTTCAGCAGAATCAGTGGTGAGTCCTCATTCTCCGAGGACAATAGTTATGAGTTTCTTTCAGTATTTTTAGTCCTTCAGTTTCAATTTTTCTAAACTTAGCTAGGGCATGTCCTAGTATTTCTAGTTAGTTAGAGGCTATTTTTAGACATAGTTAGATTGAACTTAGTATTGAGATAATATATTCTTTGTATTAAACTCATTAATTATAGTATATGGGCATTCCCCATCTTTTCATTTTATTTATAATTTAGCTTCCACATCAGTTTATTATCTTTAGTATTCTCGTGATCATGCCAGCAGAGTTAGCTTGGGGATCACTTATGGTCCTAGGTCCCATGTCCGTATCTCAGGGGTAGTTCGGGGGGTGACACAAGGAGCCATTTCAAAAGCTTTTAACTCAATTCTAGAAAACCCAATTAGCTAGGGTTTCAACTCAACTCCATGGATTCCTTTTAAAGTTACTTTTAAAGGTTGAATTAGGTTGGTTTATGAATGTATGATTGAGTTCATATGATTTTAAGTGGAAATCCTTCAAGAATCCATTAGACCCCCAACCCTAGCTATGGTTCTTCTTTATATTATGTAATGGTTTTGCAAGTTGGTCCAATTGATTGGATGTGAGTTAATTATTTTATTTAAGATTCTAAGGTGAATTGATGAGGCCTAGGGCTATGTCATGAAAGAGGCAAATTGTGGGTGTAGATGTAACCTTCTAAGAATGGTGATCTTCTTGATGAATTACCTTAGATAAGATCACCTAAACATGAATTGCTTATAATTAAAGCTTGTAGACATGAATTAACTTGATTAGGGCTTATATGAATAATCATGTTTGTGTAGTGTTGGGATTGAGTTTATATGTTCCTATATGACTATAATTGATCAAGAATAAGGCATGTGGTTAGGTTACCTTAAGAATTAGGTATATATGATAATCATGTGAGGCATTGCTTGAGAGTAAGGCTTGTAGTATGAAGATGACTCCTAAGGATTTAAGGGTAAAAGCTAACATGAACAAGCTAAGATTGATAAGGCTTAAAGAAGAGAGCTATTGTGCATGTTAAATTGTATATGGCACTATTGTGGAATGACCTACCCACATGTCCTTCAATATGAGTATATGAGCTTATACATGAAATGAATGAATTACTTGAAGTATGGTTATATCCATGTCTATTGTAGTGAATCTTGGATGTGTTGATTTACATGGTCTATGATCCTTGAATGCATTATATATATGAATTAGGAATGATTGTTATATTATGTACAAGCTTATGAACACTTTGAGAGGGTAGTGTCTATGCTGATAATGTTGTTGTTGTTGTGTCATTGTAAGGATAATTATACACACACACTCAATGCATAAACAAGATTATGAGGTATTTGTGGTGTCAATCGAAAGGCTAATTCTCATATGCACTTTTACATACTATTGTGTATGAAATGTACACAACCATGATGATCCACTTGAAAGGTGGAGGTGTTAATTATTGCGTATATTGTGGTGTTGATGCAAGATACTTCTTTCTTACCCCTACACATTGCTATGCACGATATGATATGGCTATGTACGATATGGTATGACTACGTATATTATGGTAAGACTATGTATGATATGTTATGACTATAGTAGTATTGTTCTGTTGAATGAAAGGCTATCCTCATGAACACACCATGAATACGATGTGAAAGGTTTACTCACGTGTTGATGATTCTAAAGTGAAAGGACATTCTCATTTAATGAATCCATGAGCTATTATGATATGTTGGTTTGAGTGCCTAGTGCATTCTCTTATGACCATAAAATTAAGTAAAAGACTTAATATGGCTCTTAAAGGGAATTATGCTTAGCAACGAGTGGATATGAAAATGAGATAGACACTTTTACGTTTAGCAAGTCCGGCTTCCCTATGTATGTTGTCACATGGGATCGAAATATTTTACGTTTAGCAAGTTTGGGTTTCTATTAGCAATCCCCATATCCCATAACTATGTGCCCACATAGGTATATAGCTAGTGGATCCACCTTTAAGCTATTATGTACATTCTACCATAGGTAAGTAGGATACCTATTTTCGGTGTAAGGGGTAGAACACCAGATTCCATGTTGCTCACATTGTCTATATCGGTTAAGGCTAAATCTCCCTAAATGATAAGAATATGAATTATAATAAGAACATGGGCATGTTCTATGTTTCCTCAAGAGGTTCTACTTAGTATGAATAGGGGTATGGGACTTCATTCGTACATTGCACAAGTAGTCTTTGAGAGTGGGCATGATATGTCTCTTTTATGATATGATGATTATGAGTTGAATGTATGCTTTCTATGAATTATGAATATGAATATGAACTATGCTTATGACTTCTTAATGAGCTTTACTTAGAGTGAGTAGGGGTTCGGGACTTCACTTATACATTGCACATGTAGACTTATGAAGGGGTTATGATGTGAGTTCTTTTATGTTATGAAGACTTATGAATTATGTATGAAAGGTATGTATGAATGTTAAGGTTGACTTCACTTGTTATAATTTATGAACATGTATGACTCCTTACTTATGTATGTTGGTTATGAATAAGGCAAGGTAAGATATGTATGTTGTTAGCGGCTTAAGAGTGGTACTTAGTGTAAATAGAATTATGGGATCCTATCTATGCATTGCACTAGTATATATTAGGGTTTCTTATGAACCTGAGATGATCTTGGTATGTGACTATGTTTTTGAACTATGTTTTGTGAAGATTGGGATATGTACTATGCTTTTGTTGGAGACTATGTTTGTAATGTGATGATATCTCTTATGCTAAGATGATTTGTATGTAAGTTGCTTTATGATATGCATTCTCCAACTATTTTAAAGATGATGTTCAAAATGTCCTATAGGATGGTTTCAAATGAAATGTCCCTTTTATGCATGTTTTAAGGTTTTTGTGCATGGCTTCCATACTTAGTACTTTTTGTGCTAACCCCATCTTACTACATTTTCTATAAGTGTAGGATTTGGAGTTATTGGATTCCATCCTCGTGGCTAGGTTCATAGTAGATCAAGAAGAAGAAGATTGGTGAGTCCTCATTGTATTCAAGGGCTTGACCAAATGTCTTTTTTGTAATTATTTTATGCTATAGAGTTTTGTAAGGGCCGTGTCCCTAAGATTGTATTCAATGAGTTTTAATTCAAATGTTATAGATGGTTTGAGACATAGTGTATAGACTCTATCATTTTTATAAAAGACTTATTATAAAGAAAAGTTTTAAATTCCGCATTATTTTCCTATGATCTTATGACTATGATTATGCTAAGGGCATGTATGAGACTCCTTCGTGGTCGAGTACACCGTGTTACTTCTAGGGGTAACCCCGGGTCATGACAAACTTGGTATTAGAGCATAAGGTTTTGGGATAATTTTAGGATGTCTCAAACCATATCTAGTAGAGTCTTGTTCATGAATGTGAAGCGCGCCACATTTTATGAATAGAAGGCTATGAGATGTTAGGAAAACTTCACTTCTTCATTCTCTAAGTCGTGCCATAGATCTATAATCTCTATCTCTTATCCCTTATCCGATGGTCTTTAGGATGTGACTATTAGAAGGGTTTATGCTTTAAGGAGTGAGGGAGAAAGGTTGCTTGTGATACCCATTTATAGCCATGTTACTTGAGAGATTTGAGGTAATAGATTATGATATTGTCGTTAGTGTGAATGATGCTTCATTGTTGCCTTTATGTTATGAAAGAGGTTTAGAAGAATTTGAGTAGGCCTACTCTTAAGGGGTAGATAGTGTGCCTACCTAGCAAGGTGATTGTGAGGAATGTTTAGTTGTTGGGAGAACCCGACTTAGTCATGATGAGTTTTGAGGTATGTTGATAGATTGATGGAATAGTGGTGCTTGAGTGGTGCCTAGAGATGTTAGGTGAGTAGACTTCTTTAAAGGAAGATGGGAGTGTAATGCTCCATGGTTTAGAATCATTTTGTGTGATGAGTGTGAAGTTTAGTTATAACTTGCTCTGACCTTAGAGTTGAAGGAAGTGATGTTGTAAAGAGTTTGTATAGGCTTACCCCCAAGTGGGGGATAATGTACTTATATGGTAAGGTCATTGAGTGTCCTTGATGTTCATGAATTAGGCTTTCTTGATAATCTCACATTAAGAGGTGTAGTGAGTTTGAGGAGTTTAGTCCCGGTTTGGTAGGCATGTGAGACCTTGAGTGGTGTTGGTAAGGTTGCTTGTGAGCGTGAGTGCTTATATGAGAACCTCTCTAATTTGAAGTACCAATTGGGATCTTAAACCGGCAAGTTAAGAAATAGAAGAATAAGAAAGTGCTTCAATGAGAATGTAGAGGAGTGGTATTTAGTAAAGGGTTTTAGTTGAAGGTGTTTAATTGGGAGGCCAAGGGCCAATCCGATGTTCCAATATCCTTATGTTCCCTTCTATTCTTCCTCTAACTCAAAGATGATAAGTTCACCTTGACTCATTTTATGATTTGGAGTCTTGGATGATATATGTGTCCTATGGTTCCTTTGTCCCTTAGAGTTACTCTTGTTAACCTTGGTAGGGTTTGGATGCATGGTTATTAGATCTCTATTAGTTCTAGAGCCTGGTAAGGTTATAATGAGCCTTGGTAATGCTTGAGTTTGTTTGAAATGAGTAGTGTTTGAGGTTTTAGTAAAAAGGGGCTTACTCCCAAGAGGGAGATCATGTGCTTGGGTAGCAACATTGATTGAGAGTCCCGATATCCTCATCCTTTTCTTCTATTCCTATTCTATTTTGAGACCAAAAGTTCCTTTTTGGGCTTGTGTTATGTTTTGGACGTCATTTGTGCTATGAATTTTCTTTTTGATTTCCTTATGTCGTGCATGTTCTTGTGAGGATTCATGTTTAACATATATTGAGTTTTCGTGATGTATATGTCCCTCATGTTGAATGACATTTTAGTATAATGATTGCATATTTGTCTTTATGAGGTTAATTAATGAACATGCTTAGTTATGGTTGGATAAAATGACATGTTGGCTCCATATGGTTGTGTTGAGCTTGTTTGAGTTGGAGAAGGTAGTTCCTCCTAAAATGATATGAAATGATGAGTTTTATGCATATTAGGTTGTGGATGTAGTTCCTACTTCCTTGTGATTGCATTGTTTATGTCTTGAGATGAAGTTGATGTTTCCTTCTATGAATTGTGCATTATTTTAATGTTGCATGCATGATGGGCTGCTAGTCTTGAGTCGTTATCCCTTAAAGTGTTTAAGGTGTCATTCGAGGATGAATGTTTCTAAGGGTGGGATAATGTAACCACTTGGAAAATGATAGGCTAAACTAGAGCCTAATCGTGGGGATTAACGTCAAGAGTTAAGGGGTTTAGTGGTTAAACGTTAAAGTACGTACTAGACCCCGTAGTTTAGAAGACCTTCTAAGGTTTGGTTGAGGTTGCAAGGTCAAGAGCCAAGCCAAAAGGGGGCAAGCCTAAGCCAAAGGCCAAGGCTGCCCCAAGCTCGGCCAAACACTGCCCAAGGACCACGACCAGTGGTCTTGACCACGGTCTGTGAAAGGGCTCGTGAAGGTCCCTTGGGCATGTGTGAGACTTGGCAATGAGGCCTAGCCACTGCCTAGGAACCACGACCTCTACCATGACTCGTGGTCTTAACCACGGATCGTGGGAGGTCTCGTGGTCTTGCCTTGGCATTGTGGGGGCCAAGGTTGCATAAAACTCCATCTAGCCACTGCCTACCATCACCACGAGGGTTTTCACGACCCGTGGTGGCCACCACGAGTCGTGGTGCCACCTGTGGTTGGAAAGATAGTGTGCTCACAAGGCTGCCCAAGGAAGGCTCTCCTTCACGAGACACTTCACGGCTTGTGGTGAAGACCACGGACCGTGGGAAGGCTCGTGGGATTACCTTCACCACTTGGGAGGCTTGAAAAGTTGAGGGAGCTACTGGTCAAGGGACCACGGACACCACCACGGGCCGTGGTCCACTTGACGGATCGTCTAAGTGGGCGTGGTCCCTGATGGGGGCTGCCCAAATTAAGGGTTATTAGGTAATTTTATTTTTAATTAATTAAGGTGTGGGGTCGTTTTTAATTAGTTTATATCATATATATAAATAGGATTAAGCCTTAAAACACTTCATTTATTCCTCTATTCTCCAAAACCCAAATCAAATAAAAAGTTCTTCTCCCTCTCAAATATTTCACTCTCTAGAATCCCCATTGAAGAACAAAGAAGGAGATCAAGGAAAGGTTGAAGGAAGGAGATTTTCAATACCAATTTGATAGGATTATAGACCTAAGGTATGGGAGTTCTTCATCCTTGGGAAGCTATCACCCAAGAAGCCATTTCAAAAGCTTTTAACTCAATTTTAGAAAACCCAATTAGCTAGGGTTTCAACTCAACTCCATGGATTCCTTTTAAAGTTGCTTTTAAAGGTTGAATTAGGTTGGTTTATGAATGTATGATTGAGTTTACATGATTTTAACTCGAAAACCTTCAAGAATCCATGAGATCCTCAACCCTAGCTATGGTTCTTCTTTACATTATGTGATGGTTTTGCAAGTTGGTCCAATTGATTGGATGTGAGTTAATTATGATATAACTGCATGATCTAAGTATAATTCTACATGTATATTTTATTTATTTAAGATTCTAAGGTGAATTGATGAGGCCTAGGGCTATGTCATGAAAGAGGCAAATTGTGGGTTTAGATGTAACCTTCTAAGAATGGTGATCTTCTTGATGAATTACCTTAGATAAGATCACCTAAACATGAATTGCTTATAATTAAAGCTTGTAGACATGAATTAACTTGATTAGGGCTTATATGAATGATTATGTTTGTGTAGTGTTGGGATTGAGTTTATATGTTCCTATATGACTATAATTGATCAAGAATGAGGCATGTGGTTAGGTTACCTTAAGAATTAGGTATATATGATAATCATGTGAGGCATTTCTTGAGAGTAAGGCTTGTAGTATGAAGATGACTCCTAAGGCTTTAAGGGTGAAAGCTAATATGAACAAGTTAAGAATGATAAGGCTTAAAGAAGAGAGTTAATGTGCATGCTAAATTGTATATGGCACTATAGTGGAAGGACCTACCTACATGACCTTCAATATGAGTATATGAGCTTATACAAGAAATGAATGAATTACTTGAAGTATGTTTATATCCATGTCTATTGTAGTGAATGTTGGATGTGTTGATTTACATGGTCTATGATCCTTGAATGCAATATATGTGAATTATGCATGATTGTGATATTATGTACATGCTTATGAACACCTTGAGAGGGGAATGTCTATGATGATAATATTGTTGTTGTTGTGTCATTGTAAGGACAATTATACACACACACACACTCCATACATAAATAAGATTATGAGGTATTTGTGGTGTCAATTGAAAGGCTAGTTCTCATATGCACCTTTACATACTATTATGCATGAAATGTACACGACCATGATGATCCACTTGAAATGTGGAGGTGTTAATTATTGTGTATATTATGGTATTGATGCAAGATCCTTCTTTCCTACCCCTACACATGGCTATGTACAATATGATATGGCTATGTATGATATGATATGACTATGTATTATATGTTAAGACTATGTATGATATGTTATGACTATAGTAGTTTTGTTATGTTGATGAAAGGCTATCCTCATGAACACACCATGAATACGATGTGAAAGGTTTACTCACGTATTGATACTTCTAAAATGAAAGGACATTCTCATTTAATAAATCTATGATCTATTATGATATGTTGGTTTGAGTGACTAGTGCATTCTCTTATGACCACGAACTTAAGTAAAAGACTTAATATGACTTTTAAAGTGAATTATGCTTAGCACCGAATGGATATGAAAATGGGATGGAGGCTTTTACGTTTAGAAAGTCCGGCTTCCCTATGTATCTTGTCTCATGGGATGGAAACCTTTTACGTTTAGCAAGTCCGGGTTTCTAGTAGCAATCCCCATATCCCATAACTATGTGCCCACATAGGTATATAACTAGTGGATCCACATGTAAGCTATTATGTACGTTCTACCTTAGGCAAGTAGGACACCTCTTTTTGGTGTTGAGGGTAGAACACCGAATACCATGTAGCTCACATAGTCTATGTCGGTTAAGGCTAAATCTCCCTAAATGATAAGAATATGAATTATGATAAGAACATGGACATGTTCTATGTTTCCTCAAGGGGTTCTACTTAGTATGAATGGGGGTATGGGACTTCATTCGTACATTGCACAAGTAGGCTTTGAGAGTGGGCATGATATGTCTCTTTTATGATATGATGATTATGAGTTGAATGTATGCTTTCTATGAATTATGAATATGAATATGAACTATGCTTATGACTTCTTAATGAGCTTTTCTTAGTATGAGTGGGGGTATGGTACTTCACTTATACATTGCACAAGTAGACTTATGAAGGGGTTATGGTGTGAGTTCTCTTATGTTATGAAGACTTATGAATTATGTATGAAAGGTATGTGTGAATGTTAAGGTTGACTTTACTTGTTATAAGTTATGACCATGTATGACTCCTTACTTATGTATGTTGGTTATGAATAAGGCAAGGTAAGATATGTATGTTGTTGGTGGCCTAAGAGTGGTATTTAGTGTACATAGGATTATGGGATCCTATCTATGCATTGCACAAGTATAGCTTAGGGTTGCTTATGTGGTAGTTCTATTGTGGTTGAGATGATCTTGGTATGTGATTATGTGTATGAACTATGTCTTGTGAAGATTGGGATATGTACTATGTTTGTGTTGGAGACTATGTTTGTAATGTGATGATATCTCTTATGCTATGATGATTTGTATGTAAGTTGCTTTATGAGATGCATTCTTCAACTATTTCAAAGATGATGTTCAAAATGACATATAACATGCTTTTAAATGAAATGTCCCTTTTATGCATGTTTTAAGGTTTTTGTGCATGACTTCTATAAGTTTAGGCTTTGGAGATATTTGATTCCATCCTCGTGGCTAGGTTCATAGTAGATCAAGAAGAAGAAGATTGGTGAGTCCTCATTATATTCGAGGGCTTGACCATATGTCCTTTTTGTCTTTCTTTTATGTGTTAGAGTTTTGTAAGGGCCGTGTCCCTTAGATTATATTCAAAGAGTTTTAATTCAAATGTTATAGATGGTTTGAGACATAGTGTATAGACTCTATCATTTTTATAAAAGACTTCGATTGTAAAGAAAAGTTTTAAATCCTGCACTATTTTCCTATGAACTTATGACTATGATTATGCTAAGGGCTTGTATGAGACCCCTTCGGGGTCAAGTACGCCGTGTTACTTCTAGGGGGTAACCCCGGGTTGTGACAACTCCCTTGGCCGAACATAGGCAGAAACTCAGGTGTTAAGACTCACGCCCCTGGACCCACGGACCGTGGGTGGGGTCTGAAACTCTCCATATATGGGTCTTGACCTATGGTTTGGTTCCATAGGGCGTGGATGGACCTACACCCAGTAGGTCCCATCCGTAGGTCATGAAACATTTGGCAGTTTTGGTTCTTTGAGGCAGCCTTGGGGTTAGACTTTAGGGTCCTCCTCAAGGACCCTTGGTTGGTCCTTGGGGAGTCGTACCTTGACGTTTAACCCCTAAACCCCTCAACCTAAGCTCGGGAAACCATTTTACAACATAAAAATCCACATCAAACTCAACAACTAACTCGTAAGGCACTAGTTTCACCTAGTAGTGTTCCGAGGTTTTACATTATCTCCCCCTTGGGAACATTCGTCCTCGAATGACACTTTAAACACTTTATGGAATTAAAGACTCAAGACTAGTAGCCCATCATGCATGAAACATCATAAACAATGCACAAAACAAGGAGGAAACATCAACTCCATCTCGAACATGCTCAATGCAACACAAGGAAGTAGGAACTACATCTACAAACTCATTATGCATGAAAACTTCAACATTTCTCATTTCATTGGAGGAATTTCCTTCTCCAACTCAAAGCATGCTCATCAAAACATCATGAAGCAATTATGCAATTACTCTCAAAAGCACATTTAGGCATGTTCAACAATTCACCTCATGAAGCATATAGACAACTCATACTAAATGTACATCAACATGAGAAATAAAAATCATGAAAAATCATTTTCTCATTAAACATGAATTCATCAAGAACATGCATAACATAAGTAGACCATGAAAACACATAATCACACAAGACTCCAAAACATGAAACAAGCCACAAGGAACTTTTTGTCTTAGGCTTGAATAGGAATAGAAAGAAAGAGATAAGGATATCAGAACTCTCAATAACCTTTCCTTCTAAGCATACCATTTCCCCTTGGGAGTAAACCCATACTAAGGTGAACATTAAAATCTAGCAAATAACATAGGGACCTTAATAAAACATTTACATCTATAAGGAATTATCAACATACCGGTGCCTTCATCCGGAAGGGCTCCTTTGTCCTCTCTAGACCGAAGTGCATAGAAACGACCATAATTTGGAGGTATAGGAACTATACCATCATGAGAAGCTTGTTTGGCCTCTCTTCCTTTTGCTGAGAGTGTTGGGCATTCTCTCATCTTATGACCTTTCTTTCCACACCCAAAACACCAACCCGTGCCGACTAGGCACTTACCTAAATGTTGCTTCCCACACTTGGCACATGTAGATCTTTCAAAAGAAGAACCACCTCCATTTCCTCCTTGAGAATTAGGGTTATACACCCCATCCTTGTTGACCATTGGGGAGTCTTGGTTAGAGGACCTCCTTTTGAACCTTTGTTGACCTTGTTCTTCAGACCTAGCATTTGAGGAATTCCCATCACCGGTTCTAGCTCTTTTCACCTCCCTATTCATTTGCTTGAGCTTTTGCTCTTCAATTTGTTCGGCATGAACCATAAGACTTGAAATATTCATACTTGGGATAAGCATTGCCGAATGACATTCATCAACTACCAAGTCGGACACTCCCATCACATACTAATTATTCATTCTAACCTCGAGTGCGCCACCATGGTTGGAGCATACTTAGGCAATAGGGTAAATTTCAAAGAATACTCTTGCACACTCATGCTACCTTGCCTAAGGTTGATAAATTCTTCCATCTTAACCTCCCATTTCTCACAGGGAAAGAACCTATCAAAGAATGCATTCTTAAACACCTCCCAATCTATGGGACTTGCTCCTACCGGCCTATTGCTCTTCCATTTAGTAAACCAAATTTGGGCAATATTCTTCAATTGGTAAGTGGCTAGCTCCACTTTCTATATAGAAGTCACCCCCATAGCATCAACAACCTTATACACCTTATCCACAAACTCTTGGGGATCCTCTCCCACCTTGGAACCAAGAAACACCGGGGGGTTCATTATAACGAAATCCCTCAACCTAGAAGCCATAGTACTCACATTAGGGTTCACATAAGTCTCAACACCTCTATTGCCTTGAGCCATCATAGCTTGGGCTTGAGTAGTTACGGCTTGAGCCATCATTAAAAGAGCCGACCTAACTTTCCCATCTGTCATGGCCGCAGGATCAACTGGAGCTTGATTGCCTTGAGGAACTTGAGGACCTTGGAGAGGAAGTCCCTAATTCACAATCTCCTCTTCCATCCTTCTTGCATTCGCCCTTCTTGTATTCATATCCTATAGACACAAGAGAAAGGTTAGGAAAAGGACTTTATAGAGATAAGCTCTATTGCACAACTCAAAAAGTAATGAAAGAAGTGTAGTTTCCTAACATTTTATAGCCTCTCATTCATAAATGTGGCACACTTCACACTATGAACACCACTGTACTAGACATGGCTTGCGAGACATCATCCTAAAAACAATCCCAACATCTTATGCTCTGATACCATGTTTGTCACGACCCGAGCGTACACTCCAGACGTAACACGACGTACAAGACTCCGAAGAGACTCATACAAGCCTCATAGCATACATAACATAAGACATAAGAAAAATGGTACATAATTTAAAATCTTTTAATCCATACAATCAAAAACTTTATTTAAAAACAAACAGCGGAAGTCTACTTATCTCACATGGCCATCTAATACAACTTGAGATAGGGTCACGACCCTTACAATAGAAAGTCTAAAAAGTGTCTAGTACAATGAAAGAAATGAAACAACAATATAGTACTTGTCCTCGAATCCATGAGGATATACCACAAGCTTTGGAGAGAATCAATCCAAGCTTTGAACTAGATGGAATCACCTCAAATGCCGGAACCTACACTTTGTAGAAAAATAGAAGAAATATGGGTTAGCAGAATTAATGTACTAAGTATTATAGCCATGCAAAAATCATGCTTAAAAAGGACATTTTGGTTGACAACCATGCTATATGCCAATTTTGAGAAAACATCATGAACTTTAGTATAAAAGGCATAGGATACAAACATATCATCATATAAGTCATTACAACACCTTAAAACAATCACCTAAAGCAATCCTAAGCTATACTTGTGCAATGTAGGAATGACATCCCATACTACCATTCATACTAAGGACCACTTTGAGGCCACCCTAGATGAACTTACCATTCTTCCTTCTCAATTTCTAAACCCCAAAAACGAGGTTTACATACCCTATTTATAAAAAACAAGTCCTAAGTTAAAAAGGAAACAAATTAAGGAAAGTTTGTTGAGGCATGCGTCTTCATTCCACGAGACTGACTCACAGACCGTCAATGGATCTATGGTCCGTGAGTCCCTTTCGTCAGCTAAGACTTGGAAAATATTTCAGCTTCCACCAATCAGCTTCTCTAAAGCATACGACGGAATTCTAGTATGGACCGTAGATCGATATATGGTCCGTCAATCCCTCTCCGTAGCTTCACACTTAGAATCTTCAAAAATCAGGTACTAGAACCCTCGTAGTATCAATCTACGGATCAACAGTATGGTCCGTGAATCAATCTACGGACCGTCAATGGCCACCGTGGTTCCACACTTGGTCAGATTTCCCTGATTTGCCTTCCATGCCTTGCTTGCTGATCTACGGTCATCACCTATGAACCGTCAATGGACCTACGGTCCGTGGATCACTTCCGTGAAAGCACTTTTTCTGCATTTCTTTCAGCTGTCTCTTTACATTCGTGCTTGAACATATTTCCTGCAAAATATGATAGAAACACATAAAAACCAATACAAAAAGGCCCTAGACACACACAACTTGTATGTGAAATGTATTAGAAATACCGTAAACTCATGGTTTATCAACACCCTCATCTTAAATTCGTTGTTTGTCCTCAAGCGACACACTAAGACTCTAAACGACACTTGTATAGAAGCAATCATTTCAAGAACAAGCAATCACATGACTCTCTACCCCACTCTCTTTGTGGGTACAAATTTTTTTCTCTTAGACTCGATAAGCTAATTCATGCAGATCAAACCATGACAACGATCGACCAACCAACACAACATACACTATCACCAAGGTACCAACGTTCCGACAATGTACTAAGTGCCCTTACTTCAAACGAAATCCCTTTTCTTTCACACAATGACTTATGAATTTGAGTACAAGGATTCATTCAACACTCACACTTAGAAATAACTTCAAGTACAGTTAGTGCTCAGCACCATAGGCTTGCCCTTATTTTCACTGCTTAGACTCTCCAAAGTAGACTCTAGGATCACTATAGGACTTTCTTGGCTTGTAACATAGGCTCAGGGTCAGGTGTGGTACATTTGGGTACTTCTTAGTGACTTTCTGCCCTCCTTGACATTACACTAGGCTTTCAACCTCGTTTTGCCCTATTTTTGCCATCCTATCGTTTTACCTTCTTTCCCTTGATTTTCTTCAACCACGGATGTGACTTTAGACTTTGTAGCTCTATTTACTTTTATTTTAGTTTTTTCTTTTAGCTTTCAACAAGTAACATCCTTTCCTCTCTTTTTCAACATCAAACTCTTTTCATACCCATTTTTCTTTCATTTTCCTCTTTCATAGCCACCCTCAACTTACGGATTTTCCATTGGTTGAGGTGCACAATACCCGATGTCGGGTTAGGGCCAAGATTGAAGTTACTTTTTACATTATCCACCCTCAACTTAGGTTTTTGGCCTAAGTCAAGGTGCACATGTCCAAGGAGGGACCGGGGCCAACATAGTCGATTATAGGAAGGTGAGTTCGGGGTTTAGAAAGAAATGGTTTAATTTTAGGCTCAAAGTATTTGGATCAAAGGGAGCATTTATTTCATTTGGTTGGATCCTTCTTTTAGGCAATTTGTGGACTTATCAGAACAATGGCCTATGATCACTTCCTAACCTCTAGATTGAATTGTCTTAGCAGGACTAACCGGGCAAGTTCTAGTTTTGTACAAAAACTGTTTGAACACTCAACTATTCTCACACACTCTTGGCACATAGTTTCATTATCAGATTACCCAGTTCAAGTTTCAGCTTAAGTCATGCCATCAAGTTGATTCATTATCATGTCATACTAGAGCCAACACATTCAACTACTTGTAGCTTACGAATTCTAGCACACATCACAAAATTTGACGGGTATCATTTTTCATAAGCCATCATGCTTCTTTCTTTTTTATGCTTCTACACATACGATCCTAACACATGCCGGTTCAACATAAATTAAACAGTCTCTTAGGGAAAAAGAACTCAAGCAAGAAAACCCCAAGAGAGGATTTATGAGTTGGGTTACTCAGACTTCACCCTATCACTCATAACCCATTTACCCCACCCCCAACAAAATTAGATGCGATTGTCCCCAATGCATAAAAAAACAGTAAAAGAAAATGGATTGGGTGAAGCAAACCTGTGGCGCATAGCCGACGAATCATCAACAAGCGAGTGGGTCCGGTTTCCCGGAGCCCGCTGGAACAATAGTTGGGTCATCCTCAGTAGTGCCCACATCATCCATCATAGCACCCTCAATAGTTCTCTCTATCACTCTCACCGTACCATCAGTGGTGCTCACAACGTCCCTTAAAACAGGCGGGACCTCTACAACTGGGGCAGAGCTCGATGCCCCTGAAACACTCTCACATGCCCTCCACTGGCGCAACTCTTCATCTCAAATCGACGCCTTCCTAGCCACCTTCTCCTAACTTCGCTGTCTCTTTTGGGCTTTTTCCTCCTCAGTGCGACTAGAACGGTGCCTCTTACCTTTAGTATGTGTAGACTCAGGTTCCTCCTCGGCGGTCTCACTGAATAAAGCATCCAGTACTGTGTCATCAGCCAACGCAGTAGATGCATCCTGAGGCTCAACTGTAGGGGTAGCAAGAATGGCATCAACGTCGGCCCGGAGACTGGCTAACTCGGACTGAAAAGAGGATAGATCTATGGTCGGGGATGGTCGCTCAAGGACTCTCAGTTCAAAAACATCAAGACGCTTATTAACGGCCTGGACCTTCCGGTCCATCATGCCCTCCATTCTTTGCTTGATTCTGGCCTCGGACTCTGCTATCGACTTTCGCATCCAAAGCTGAATGTGACGCAGCAATGTGGCCATCTGAGCCTCTAATTTCTGTACTCTGGCCAATGAGACAACAACAACCTCGAACTGTGGTGTGAACCGGGATGAGCTAGGAGCTATACTAGCTACCTGAGAAGAGGAGGCCGGGATAGTATCGGTGTGATCTGGTATACTAGGGTCACCGCCCTGTGCCTGCCCCACTGTGTCTGCATGATCAGCACCCAAGGGAGGTACCTCAACTTGGGGCTCTCTGCGAGGTGCCACCACATTTGCCTCATCTCGAATGAGGCCTATATCCAATGTCCCTGTAGGGTGGATTAACCTATCACAATGCCAGATTGGCACTCCAGAGTCCCTTCATAATTCAAAAATCAAACATGGAAAGGGGTAAGTAGTGGAGGTCTTGAATGCCCTCTCGTGAATCTCTGCCAGCAGCATGCGGGCAAAGTCAATCTCCACTTCTGCTACCAATGCTGCCACCATGACCGCTCTGTCCCATGTGAGTTGGTTGTCATATTTTGTAGGCGACACCCTGTTACGCACCAACAACCAAAAGAACTTGGCCATAAAATTTAATGTGGCCTTTCAGATACCCAACCGTGGAGTGGTGACCCATTCCGCACGCTCGCCATCTGCAGCAATGTACTTAGCCAACCATAGTATAATAGCCTCTCACTGCTCAATATTCCTCTGGAAAGTACCACTCCGCACGATGTCCCATATGTAATCAAACTCCGTTGTGTTTAGTGACCAAGAGTGACCCGTGGTAGGACCATAGAGAAAGCGGCTGATTGTGGCAGGTGATATGTCTACTGGACAACCTCGGACCATAGTGGAAGTGAAAGTATCTTGGGCTAGGGGCTTTGACCGCTTGGAAATCGAACCACGGAGAGTGGCAGCATAAGAGGCGTAGAATTCCCGCACAATCTCCTCGCTATACGTCCCTGGGTCTCGAGCCATCTAGTCACACTTGTGAAGGTTAAAAAGTTGGTGGATATCCGGGACAGTGTGCAAGGTCCCCGTGAGGACTCTACGCTCCTCTGTAATAAGTCGGGCCATCTTCTGTTTGTAATTTATCATCTTGGCATCTCGATAAATTTGCCATTGGCCCTCTACACACCATCTATTTAGCTCGTCGTCTACATGAGTAGGATCATCATTCCGTGGCGCAGGTACGGACTCCGAGCTAGTGTCCTCATCAGACGAGGCTGCTTGATCATTCTCACTGGACCCTCTGGCTGATTTAGCACTGGATCCTGCAGCATGGGCAGATTCGGACCCTGAAACATGGCTAGACTCAGAGTCCGAAGCTTGGCCAGACTCAGAGCCAGACGTGGACCCCTCAGCTGCACTGGAAGCAGCCCTAGCTGGTGACCCGATTAGTGTGTGCTCCTCATCAGACTGGGAAACAGTGACTACATCGAAAACCACCTTCCAGGGGTGCCTCTGGTGGCTCGGGGTGCCGTAGGAGAAGTCCTTGTGTTGGGAGGAACGTATGTTGGATCCTTTTCCGTGTCCGTGTCCTCATCGATTAACCTGAAGCTAGGGGCAACAGATTTTGACTTGCCCTGTTTTGAGTAGGTGACTAGCATCTTCAGTGCCATCGTACCTGTGGAAGCGATATTAGTGCCAAAAACTAACCATAAACACACTATAAAAATAATTTAGAACTATAAACGAACAGTAACAAAGTCCTATGAAAATTTCAGACAGAGACTACAGTGGTCATCAACGGAGGAGGCTTACGGTCCGTAGACTGATCTACGGTCTGTGGAACCCTTCCATGGATCAAGGACGAACACTTATTGGTTGCAGATGGAAACCACAGATGTGCAGAACAGTTCGTATATTGATCTACTGACCATAGTCAACATCCGTGGTTTTACACTTGGTGAAATTTTCAAATGCATCCAATCCACGAATCTAGTCCACGGTCCGTTGTTGGATCTACGGTCCGTAGACGGGGTATCGTGGATGTGAACTGTGCCAGGTTTCAGCAAATTTTTTTATTTTCAAGTTCACATCTGAGACCATTTTCAACAATATCCTAGTCTAACTATGTATTTCAACATTGAATCATGCTAGTTTGTCATTCTCGGGATTCCGATTAATTATTTTAACCAAGTATTTACGACAAACTTTGGAACCCTAAGTCGAAACTTACATTTGGACTTATAATCACATACAATAAGGCAACACAATCACTATCTATCGTTCCAAGGGTATTGTAACTTCCAATTTTATCATGCAATTACATCTACCAATTACCTAAAGTCAAGACACGACTCCCGACTTTCTATATTCAATCTATGAACCGAAATTCAAAGTGAGGGGAAAGTTTATTACCTTACAAGCAACGAGGAGTGGAGTGATTGCATGACGACACTAGGCTTTGCAAGACCAAAGAAATACCTCTTGGTTACCAACCCGAACACCGGACCTTATGGGAATTGTTGTAGAGGAAAGGGAATTTAGGAGTTTGAAGAAAAAGGAAGGGAAGATTAATTGGGGCGTGATGGAGTGATTATTGAGTGATTTAAGGAGTTTGGGAGGTTATGAAACAGTTTTGGGATTAAATGGAGGGAAGTGGAATGATTTAAAAATTGGGGGTTTTTAAATAGGGGGTCCGGGTCGGGTCAGGCAGCCTTAGGGTTTGGACCCACGAGACCCCGTCTACGGTCCGTGGGTCCATTGACGGTCCGTAGATTGGGACCGTCGATGACATTTTACTTTAAAAAATTTCAGAACATACCTGGGATCTACGGACACCATTTACGGTCTGTGGATTGAACCACAGATCCTCAATGGGGCCCGTATACCTCTGCACCAGACCTTTTTCTGCAGATTTCTCATTTCGGTCCTGCACATGTAGCAACCATTAGGCTATTCTTTTTACATTTTATGGACACTTTTTAGACACAGACCCTATGCTAATTCTAGCCAACACTAAAACAAAACAAAAACAAAAAATATTAACACTTAAACACCTATCTAAATTAATACAGAGAATCAACTAAAACACATAACTGCTAGATTGAAACAAAAACCTATCGTTGGCTAGATTGTGCATCTTGGGTTGCCTCCCAAGCAACGCTTGATTTAACGTCACGGCACGACGCCGGTCCCTTGATTACTCAGACTTCATCAAGATTGTAGGACTCAATCACTTCTTGCACACTCTCAGCATTTCCCAGATAGATCTTGATCCTTTGCCCATTTACCATGAACCTTGTTCCTTCTCTATTTTCAAACTCAACCGCTCCGTGGGGGAGCAATTTTGTGAGCAAAAATGGCCTAGTCCATTTGGACTTGAGTTTGCCTGGAAACAAGCGCAACCTAGAGTTGAATAGAAGCACAAGATCACCAACCAAAAATTCTCTCTTTTCAATTCTTTGATCATGGTACCTCTTCATCTTCTCTTTGTACAAGGCTAAACTTTCATAAGCTTTTAGGCGAAACTCATCAAGCATATTCAGGTCATTCATTCTCTGATTAGATGCGGCGCCCCAATCCAAATTTAGTTTCTTCATTGCCCACATTGCCTTATGCTCTAGCTCTACTGGTAAATGACAAGACTTCCCATACACAAGTTGGTAAGGAGACATACCTATGTGAGTCTTGTAGGTAGTGCGGTAAGCCCATATTGCATCATCAAGCTTCCTTGACCAATCCGTTCTGTTAGCATTCACAGTCTTCGCCAAAATCTGTTTAATCTCTATGTTGGACACTTTAACTTGCCCACTAGTCTGCGGGTGGTATGGAGTGGCCACATTGTGGCGGACACCATATTTCTTAAGTAGTGCCTTGAACAATTTATTACAAAAGTGGGAACCTCCATCACTGATTATTGCCCATGGTGTACCAAATCTGGAGAAAATATTCTTTTTCAAAAATGCGGTGAAACTTTTACCTTAATTGTTGGGAGTGCAATTGCTTCCACCCACTTTGATACATAATCAACCTCAACAAGAATATATTTCATCCCATGTGAACTCACAAATGGACCCATAAAATCAATGCCCCATACATCAAACAACTCTATTACCAATATGGGATTCATAGGAAGCTCCTGCCTCTTTGAAATCCCTCCATCTCCTTGGCAACGATCACACGACTTTGCGAAATCTTGAGCATCTTGGTGGATGGTAGGCCAGTAGTACCCACACTGCAAAATCTTATGTGCAGTCCGAATACCACTATGATGCCCACCCACAGGCGACGAATGACATGCTTCAAGTACACTCAACATCTCTACCTCGGGCACACATCGACGAATAATACCATCTGCACAACTACGATACAAGTAAGGCTCATCCAAAAAAAATTTCTTCACGTCATGTATAAACTTCTTCTTTTTGTGAAAAAACAAATCCGGCGGCACCAAATTGCTTGCCAAATAATTAGCAAAGTCTACAAACCAAGGAATCAAATCATGAGAATCAGCCAAAACCTGCTCATTTGGAAAAGTATCATTAATTTCAGCCCCATCACCAAGCTTTAGCATAGCTTCTTCTTCTAATCTGGACAAGTGATCGGCAACTTGATTTTCGGTTTTGCTTCCTTCTTCGCCATCAGATACCTCAATGCAGAATGGTCAGTATGCACTATGACCTTAGTACCAAGCAAATAGGATCAAAATTTTTCGAATGTGAAAACTACCGCAAGAAGCTCTTGTTCAGTCACAGTATAATTCTTTTGGGCCACATTTAGAGCTTTACTAGCATAGTAAATAGGATGGAGTATTTTCTCTCGCCTCTGCCCCAATACCACACCAAGCGCCACTCCACTTGAATCACACATTACCTCAAACGGTTGTCCCCAAGTTGGTGAGATAATGATAGGTGCAGTAATCAACTTCTCCTTCAACTTTCCAAATGCTCTCAGACAAGCATCATCAAAATCAAACTTAGACTCCTTTTCGAGCAGTTTGCACAAAGGATGTGCAATTTTAGAGAAGTCCTTGATGAACCTCCTATAGAAACCTGCATGCCCAAGAAAACTTCTAACACCTTTTACAGAGATAGGTGGTGGAAACTTTTCTATTACCTCAACGTTTGCTCGATCAACCTCGATACCTTTCTCAGAAATCCGATGGCCTAACACGATTCCTTCTTTCACCATAAAGTGGCACTTCTCCCAATTTAGCACTAGATTGCAATCTTCACACCTTTTCAGCACCTCGGCCAAATGATAGACAACGGTCAAAAGAGTCACCTACCACAGAGAAGTCATCCATGAACACTTCAATAGTGTCCTCCACCATATCAGAGAATATTGACATCATACACCGCTGGAATGTCACTGGAGCATTACACAAACCAAATAGCATCATTTTGAAGGCGAAAGTCCCATAAGGGCAAGTGAAGGTGGTCTTCTATTGGTCCTCTGGAGCTATAAAAATCTGATTGTAGCCCAAATAACCATTAAGAAAAAAATACCAACCCTTACCAGCAAGTCTATCCAACATCTGATCCATGAATGGCATGGGGAAATGGTCATTTTCTGTCCAAGCATTTAACTTCCTATAGTCCATGCAGACTCTCCATCCAGTCACGGGCCGCATCAGAACAAGCTCATTTCTTTCATTAGGAACCACAGTGATCCCACTTTTCTTGGGCACACATTGAACAGGACACACCCAACTACTATCTGCAATGGGATAAATAACTTCGGCATCCAACCACTTGATGACCTACTTTTTAACTAGCTCTTGTATAGGTGGATTTAGTCTTCTTTGGTGCTCGATACTAGGCTTGTGATTTGGCATGAGTTGGATTTTGTGAGAACAAATACCGGGAAGGATCCCATTAATATCCACAATAATCCACCCAATAGCTCGCTTGAATCTCTTTAACACAGTCACTAAGCACTCTACTTGTCTTGCATTTAAATCTGCCGCAATGATGACCAATAAAGTATTATCTCTACCCAAAAATACATATATCAAATGCGGTGGTAGAGCCTTAAGCTCCACTTTCGGTGCCTCCACAATAGATGGTCTCACGGGTGGGGACTCACGATTCTTCATGTCTAGCTCATACTTCTTTGGTTTTGACCGATATTCACATCTATCTAGTGCATCTACCAACTCATCGTACTCTTCAATACCATCACTCTCGAAATTCATCATAACTGCTGCTAGTGCCTCAGCACCTAGTTGCTCTTCAATTTGCACTTCTGTTCCACTCTCAACTCTGTAAGTTATAGCAGATACTGTTTGGAGTTCACCACTCTGCTTCATGGATCTACAAATATTGAAAGTTGCTTCTTCATTGTTCAGTCTGAACTTTATCTACCCCTTCTCCATATCAACCAATGCACGCCCTGTGGCAAGGAATGGTCTCCCAAGGATGATGGTAACCTCAAAATTGACCTCACAGTCAAGAATCATAAAATCCGCCGAAAATATGAAAGACTCCACTTTCACTAGCATATCATGGAGTACACCAATGGGCCTCCTCACAGTTCGATCAACCATCAGTAACCACATGGTAGTGGGCTTTGGGTCCTCCAGACCCAACTTCTTGAAAATAGACAATGACATGAGGTTGATTTTAGCACCAAGGTCACATAATGCCTTAGCAAAGTGTAATAGCCTGATAGTACATGGAATCGTGAAGGCACCAGGATCCTTCTTCTTTTGCACAAGAGACCTTGTAGCAATAGCGCTACAATGCTGCATTCTATAATCATCTTCAAAACTTACAGACCTCTTCTTTGTCACCATATCTTTCATAAACTTTGCATACCCAGACATTTGCTCCAAAGTTTCTATCAATGGAACGTTGATGGAAAGTTGCTTCAACATAGTAATAAACCTGCGATATTTACCATCTTCAGTCTTCTTCACTAACCTCTGTGGAAACTAGGTATGGGTACCACTTTCTGAGATATCTCCGCCTCTTTCTCTATCGCATTCTTAGACTCTTCTCTAACCTCTATCATATCATCTTCTTTTCTAATCTCAACTTCCACCACAGACGGCCTAGGTGGATCTATGGTTTGCTTACCCCCTCGAGTAGTAACTGCCATACAATGACTGTCATTCTTTGGATTCTGGACGGTGTTGCTAGGAAGAGTACCAGGTTGATGTGGGTTCACTGTAGTAGACAACTGGTTCATCTGCTGCTCTAGGTGCTTTATGGACACTGCATGGGCATCAACCTTTTGACCAATACCAGACAAGTCATTTCTCATCTCCTTCACATTCTCATCAGTTGCATCAAATCTTCTCATCATCTTCTGCATCATATCTTCAATACGCGCCATATTGTCTCCAACTTTCCTAGTACCAGATTCCCGATTTTGAGGGGGAACATAAGGTCCAGTTGCCGTAGGTGTTCCTGTTGTAGTTGTTGTCGCGATTGAAGTTCCCATCCCGGACATATTGACCCTCTCGGTTGTAATTGCCATAATTCCGACCTTGGTTTCCTTGACCTTGGCGCCAATTTCCGCGTTGTATCCTTGGGCATTTGGTCGGAAACCATCTGTCTGATCATTCATCGCATAAACATCCTCTCCATAGTAACACTCTTCATCTGGTGGTGTTCTAGTCAAGTAATTCACAACATTTACCTTCTCTGCACCTCCACTTACATGCTTCAATACCAACCCCAACTCGGTCCTCATCTGAGCCATCTCCTCACGAATCTCATCCGCAGACTGGGTGTTTGTATTCTGAATGGCAAATGTGTTTCTCCCAGTATCTGACCTCCTAGAGCTCCATGCTTTATTGTTGCGAGATATCTTCTCCAGTTTTTCAGAAATTTGTGCATATGTGCAGTCTCCATATGAACCTCCTGCAATAGTATCAAGCACTGCTTTATTATTGTCATCCTGACCTCGATAGAAATATTCCTTCAGTGACTCATCATCAATACAGTGATTCGGGACACCTCTTACGAAGGCAGTGAATCTGTCCCAAGAGCTACTCACAGACTATCCAGGTAATGCTACAAAATTGTTGACCCTATCTTTGTGATTTAACTTCTTGGACACTGGATAGTACCTTGCTCGGAACACATCCATCAATTGGCCCCATGTAAAGATTGAGTTATAAGGAAGCTCAGTGAACCATACTGCAGCATCGCCTGTCAGTGATAGAGGGAACACTAGTAATCCGATGACATCCATATCCAAGTCTGGTCTACCTACACAACTTTTGAAAACCACCCTTAGCTTGGCTAAGTGAGCATGTGGGTCCTCCGATGGCAATCCTGAAAATAAGCCCCTTGCTATAAGCATCTGCTTCAAGCTACTAGTCACCACAAATGTGTGCCTTGGAGATAGAGGAGGTAGGACAATAAGTCCATCTGAGTCTGCTATATTATTGTTGCCCCGATAGTTGTCATGTTGTCGTGGGCCTAGGGGAACTTGCACCCTCAATGCACCTCCCAATTGATTGTCAGCTGGAATCTGATTGTCCCTACCAACTACCCTCGGTTGTTGTAACTCAACTGCATCACCTAGATTTCCTCCGATAGAATTTACTGGATCTCCTGGATTGTTCATTCTTCGCAAAGTTCGGTTCAACTCTGGATCGTAAGGAGTAAGTGGTTCACCCTGGCTCCGTGTACTTGGCATACACTAGAGTCAGAACCTGAGAGAGACAAAAACAAAGAGAAAAAGTAAAATTAGGAAATATTTGACTAACGTTCAATAATGTAGTTAAAATAAATCTAAAAGCCAAGTTTCCCCGACAGCGGCGCCAAAATTTGATAAACTCAAATTACACCTCCCTAAAGAAGCATAAGCGATAGTTATCAAGTAAAGAACCCAACTTGTAGGTTGGGGTCGATCCCACGAGGAAAATGGTTTAGACCTTACTTTAACCAACAATTACATTCAATTAGTCAAATTACTTCCAGAAACAAGTAATTAAATGGGGGTTTGTGAAACAAACTGTAAGAATTCAATAAGTAATCAATAAACAAAAGTCATTTTTTGTTGTTATCAAGATGAGAGAATTAACTAGGGTATACATGTTCCCCACAAGCTCATAACGCAGTAATCCTAGTAATAAGAATCCTTTCCTAGTATATCACATGCAAAGTGGTAAGTTATTTATCTCTAAATCCTTGGTCCGACATCTAGAAAATTTCACCCTACACCTTGGTTCGGCTACATGTGTATAATTTACTAACCCTTACCTATACCTCATATTAGCCATCATAATCAATGTTTCGCTTAGTTCTTACTTCGCACCAATCGACACTAGACTATTAGATAGTATCACACTAAATCTATGTTGATAATTCTTTTCTTTTTAATTACCTCCTTGGTCCGGCAAGTAGTAACAAGGCGAGTTCTAATGTTGGCCACCGTTAAAAAGACTTCTAAACGAAAGAATTATCAATGTATGCGAAATACTAGTCACAAATTGCTTATTTACTATTCATACCTTGTTAATCGCTCATGGTTCCCACAACCCTAGTTGTGGATTTAGTTAACCATAATAGCAAGAACACAATTCATAGGTTTAGATGAATAAATCATGAACTTACGTAAGGAGAATAATAAACCCAGAAATTCAACTTGAATTGCAAAACCAAAATCTTCAAAACGAACTCAGGAAATCAATAATTGCTAGGTTTGCAAATTAATGTCCCAAGTCACAAAGTAAAACTAGAATAATAATGTCTAACCCCCAAAAATGAGGTTTACATACTCTATTAATAGAAAATAAGTCCTAAGTTAAAAAGGAAACAAATTAAGGAAAGTTCGTTCAGGCACGCGTCTTCATTCCACGAGACTGACTCACGGACCGTCAATGGATCTACGGTCCGTGAGTCCCTTCTGTCAGCTAGGACTTGGAAAATAATTCAGCTTCCACCAATCAGCTTCTCTGAAGCAAACGACGAAACTGCAGTACGGACCGTAGATCGATCTACGGTCCGTTAATCCCCCTTCGTATCTTCACACTTAGAATCTTCAAAAATCAGGTACTGGAACCCTCGCAGTATCAATCTACGGATCAACAGTACGGTCCGTGAATCAATCTACGGACCGTTAATGGCCACCATGGTTCCACACTTGGTCAGATTTACCTGATTTGCCTTCTATGCCTTGCCTGCTGATCTACAGCCATCACCTACAGACCGTTAATGGACCTACGGTCTGTGGATCACTTTCGTGAAAGCACTTTTTTTGCATTTCTTTCAGCTGTCTCTTTAGTTTCGCCCCCCTTAACATCTTTCCTGCAAAGTATGATAGAAACACATAAAAACCAATACAAAAAGGCCCTAGACACACACAACTTGTAAGTGAAATATATTAGAAATATCGTAAACTCACGGTATATCACTTTTGACCTAGACTAGTATGATGGTTGTAGAGTGAATTTTGAATGTAGGGCTTGAAGTCATAATGTTGATCACTAGGTAAGTCTAATATGAGGAGATATCTTGCATGTATGTAGAATGTGAAAGGTATTCTCACATAGAATGATTCTAGATTGAAAGGCTAATTACCTAAAATGAATCATGCTTGCTAGAATAGAATAGCTTGAAGTTCAGCCTTATGATTCCTTCATGTATAGTTGGATTATGTAGCTTGGGATGGTAGATCTCATGGTAGCTTGGGATTGAGGAATTAAGCTCTCCTAAGGTTAGCTTGAATTAGCATTGGTAGGATGCTTTTCATGGTAGCCTAGGATTGAGGATATATACTCTCCTATATTGTTAGAATGCCTTCATGGTAGCTTGACTTGGTTAGGCCAAGACCATTTCATGGTAGCTTAGGATTGAGACACCACACTCTCCTAAGGATAACTTAGGGTTGAGGGTTCATACTCCCGTAAGGATAGCTTGCATTCTATTGAATGAATGCATGGTAGCTAGGTTGGTATACTTGTATCCTTCCTAGGATAGCTTGGATTGCATAGTAAGGTGTTTTTCATAGTAGATAGGTCTAGCATGGTAGTGTGCTATTCTTTGATAGTTTAGAATGATGAATAATAAGCATTGAGTAAGCTAGCCTAAAGGAGTACTTAGTGTGAGTGGTATTATGGGATGCCACTCATACATGGCACAAGTATGACTTGAAGCTACTTATGAAGTGTCCTCTTATGTAATGTATGCCTAGCTTGGATTGTTGCTATAGTTGCCTTCCATGATATGATTGACTTAAGTTGATAATTCCTTGTCAATATGAAGTAGGTCTATAGTGACACCTAGAGATAGTAAATATGAATAGGGTGACTTCAAGATATGCTTAGCGTGTGTGGTATTGTGGGATGCCCCATATGCATTGCACAAGTGCGCCTTGACGTTACTTAGGAGTATAGTGCTCTTATGACATGAAAACGTAGGTCTTGACTATGAAGGTGGACTATGGCCAAGAATGACCAAAGAGAGGTACTTAGCTTTGATAGTATTATGGGATGCTATCTTTGCCTTGCACAAGTATGCTTGGAGGTGGCTTGTGAAGTAGTTCTCTTGAATATGAAAGACTAATGATTGAAGTATGAAATTATGAATGTCTTATGTTGACTTGTTATGGTATGATGCTTATGTTGGAGTTTATGTTATGACTATGTTATTATCTCTTATGCTTATGCCTTATGTTGACTAACCGTTTTGAGATGTTTTATGTTGGTATGTTAGCTTTCATACTTGGTACATTTTGTACTAATGCAAATTGCCTACATTCTAATCAAATGTAGAGGGTTGGAGTTTGAGTTGCTTTGGAGGCTAGGTATCTAAGGCGTTTGAAAACTTGAAGAATTGGTGAGTCCTCATAGCTTCGAGGACAAACCCACTATGTTCCTTTTATGTCATTTCCTATGTTTTAGACTTATTATAGGCTGCGTCCCAAGACTTTTATTCATGTTATTCATAGATGGTTTTGAGACATAGACTTAGTAAAGACTTCCACTTTTATGAAATGTTTTCGATTGAATGTTTTAAAGAAAGTTTTAAATTTCCCCTACTTTTCTACGATGGTATGTTATGATGACGCTAAGGGCTTGTAGTAGACCCCTTTGGGGTCAAGTACGCTGTGTTACGTCTAGAGGGTATCTCTGGGTCGTGATAGGTGTTTAGCCCAATCAACTGATACACGAGCGGCCCAACTTGAGAGGTCCATTCCAGGGATGATCAAGAGTGCCATACTTGCTACACTTACCCTGCTTCAGACTTATGTTAATGCTTTGATGGTGAGAATCACAGCTTGTGAAAGCAAACAAGAGAAGTCTTCTGAGTCTTCAACTTTAAAAGCCGAAGTAGCAGATCTGAGGAAGGACGCAGACTATCTAAAGACTATCGACTTCAGTTCATTAATAGAGATGGAAGATGACCTGGACGCGCCAGAGACCTCGGGGATCCCTTCGGCTACCACCTGATATGTGCAGAGGGGTGGCACAACAGATGATGATTCAGATGTAGGGACAGATGAGGAGCTACTAGCATCACCTGAGGAGGAGATGGTAGAGAGTCAAGAAGAGAGCCTATTTAGAGATTTGTCAGATCTTGTGGGGATAGTTGTGCAGCCGGCGATCCAGACACCGCTGACTAAGACGTCCACAACAGCTCCTAGCAGACCTGTCACTGCTATTCCTCTTGAAGCTACTTCGGGCACTGATGCCCATATTCAGATTGCTACATCGGGCACTGAGACCCCGAAAAATGGAGAGACTGCATAGACAGGACTTTTCCTTACCTCCCTGTTTGTCTTATATGCTTTTACTTTTGGATACTTTTATTTGCATTTGAGGACAAATTTTTTTGTTTGTGGTGGCGTGAGGCCCACACTTTTGTGTGCTACTTTTGTTTGTGTTTCGTGTATATATTTGGGCTGTTCTGTTTTAAAATTGTGTTAATACTACTTTTATATGAATCTTTGAGCTTGTGGCTCCTTTTATTTTAAACTGCAAAATGATTTTGACCCTTCCAAAATTTTTTGAATTTTTTGCACATTTTCGCCACCCTTTATATGCTCGTGTGTTGAATGCAGATGTTCCTTGGCAAATTTGAGTCTCGGTTTTGATCAATACCGATGACTTGAATAGTGCTTACAATCAAACGACATGAATGTAAGGCTACGATGAGGCCAAATGAAGTTGCATAAACAATATGTGAACTCTTTGCATCTCGTTGTGATTAGCCATTTATCAAATCGATTTTCTTGTGATGACCGTTGCACACTAGCGAAAGTGTGGAGTCTGGTTTGACTTAAGTGTCGATGCCTTGTGTGATAAGCTTACTTGGAACCATGCATGACAACACCTAGAATTTGCCCTGTTGGTCCGGTTGACTAAGTAAGACTTTATCTTGATATGATCTTAGGAAGCTTTGAAGAGTGTGAACCAATTTAACATATACCTCTTTTGTGACCTACCTTGTGAAAGTGTGATTCTCTCTTGAACACCCTTTGAGCCTTACCCTTCTTTGGAAGAAACTTGATGAAAACTAGACCTTTCTTAATCCATTACCTATAATCCTCTTGAATTGTGGTTAATTGAATAGCCAACTTAGGCCAAAAGCCTAAGTTGGAGGTGTGGTGAAAAAGAAAAGGGAAAGTCAAGAACTGCAAGGAAAGTCTCATTTAACCCATGGTGTTGAGAAAAATGTAACCCTTCCATATAAAATAAAAAGAAAAAAAAAGAAAACAAAAAGAAAGTTGTGGAATAAAGTACCAAAGAAATAGGTTTTCGAACAATCCATGGGAAGCGAATAATAGGATGACCTATGATGCACTAATGAAAATGATGAAGGAAAAAGAAAGGAAGTATTGAGAGCACCAAATTTCATGAGGATAAAAGTCACTGAGCCTAAATGACCATACCTTTGCACTCAGTCCCGTTACAAGCCTTGTTAAGACCTTTGTGATCTTGAGAAAGTCAAAACAAATGTTGATTGGAAAATACGGGTAAACCTATGGGTGAAAGCATGCATTGTGTTCATCTTTGTGAGTGTGAGCGTTGTATATGATTACTGAACTTTACCTTTGCGTGTGAAAATGGAATCATCATTTGTGTGAGGGAATTCGAAGGTTTTTGTTGAGCTTGAACTTACATTTGAAGCAAGTATTGCGAGCTTGAGAATCTTTGGTAATGGTGTGTCACAACTTGAATCTTTGAGTACATAATTGATCCTTGCATAAGTAAATTGAGTCTTGTTGTGTACATTCATAATTGAGTCTTATGTAGCACTGTTTGAGACATCCTTGTTGAACTTTTGAATTTGAGTTTTACTTGAGGACAAACAAAAGTTTTAGTTGGGGGTGTTGATGAGTCCACAAATTGGAGTCATTTAGGGCTACATTTTAATAGAAATTGTGTCCTCAAATGCTTATTTTATCTCAATATCTGATGAAAACCCTTAAGTTTCAGGTAGTTGAAGTTTGAAGGAAAGCATGGACACTACGTCGCAAAAAGGAAAGAAAATGCTGAAAAGAACGAAGAAATGAAGGCCTGAGGATTGCCGAGTCCACTTGGCGAGTCGTCGAAGAGTCAAATGAAGGCCTGAGGATTGCCGAGTCCACTTGGAGAGTCGTCGAAGGGTCTTACTTCATTTTTTGTTCCAGTGTGCTGAGCCCTGAAGGAAAGGATCAAGTCGGTGGAAAAATGGGGCAGTCGGAGAATCGCTGGGAAGTTCTGCGAAGCAGTACCATGTCGCCCAATGACCCAGAGCATGACGATGCTGAAGGCTAGTTCAAGATGGTGATGAACTACACCAAATGGAGAATCGTAGAGTTGATCAGCGATTCTGACTAACGACGCCGAATGATCCGCTGCAGCACAAATCTGTGAAAACTATAAATACTAGTTAGAGTTATAGTTTAAGAGTCGAACAATTATTATAATTTTCATATAGAATAGTACTTTTTGATATGTTTGCTCTAAGTTTGAGAGGGTTTTGAAGACTTGTAGATCCAAAGGGTTTCATCTTCAAGATTTGGATTTGGGTCTCTTGCATTCTTAAATTTTGGCCTGTATCAAGACTTAAATCTTCATACCCAGTTGAATGTGAGCTCAATTTGGTATAAATTTCTATCTCTTATACATGTGTGGCTAAAAACCCCAATTCTTGGGGTGTGATTTAGCGAATATGGGTTAAGATAATTGTTGGGTCTTGCTTGATGATAGTTTAATTCTGATTTCATTTAGTAGTTGTGGATGAATTTAATAAATTTGTAGTTATAAATACAAGTTTATTTATGTGTTTTCGGCTTGCTTGAGAGAGAGAGGTCATAAAACTAAAACTACTAAATTGATGGCCGGTGGGAGTGGGTCGACATAAGGTTCAGCTCGAGAGAGTGAATCCTAGTCTCATTCCCACACACTCATCTTGAGAGAGTGAGTGGGTTAAGGCGTAGGCTGGTCTTCATGTGGCAAGTGGGTGTCTGAGAGGAACGCATTTGAAACGGGGTTAGTTTCTCGAGAGAGAGCTTTTGCCCTTTAAAGTTTAACCTAGTTACAATTATTCTATGAATCTTCTATCGAAAACATGTACCCAATAATCTAGCTTAACCCGTATTCCCGTCACATCCCAAGGATTCCCTCTCATTACTTAGAAATCCTTGTTTAATTTGTTGTATTTACCTTACTTGTGACAAAACCCATAATTGTTAATTGACACTCTTGTGTCCCTCTTTCATTTACAATATTTTTAATCGTTAATGTCTTTAGCTACGACTAGTTAGAACTAATTTTTTTTTCTATTAATTCTCAAAACCACTCCCTTGGGAACGATCCCAACCCTTGGTTGGGTTACTAAACTATTGTACGATCATAGACACTTGCATTGGAAGTTGTGTCTTGATTACGCAAACATCATCAACCTAGTTTTCGGTTCTGCGAAGCTCTTCTCACAGTTATCTGACCACTGAAACTTAACCTTTTTCAGAGTCAACTTAGTTAATGGAGAGGCTATGGATGAAAATCCTTCAACGAACCGTCTGTAATATCCTGCTAGACCTTATAAACTTCTGATATCTGTAAGAGAGGTAGGTTTGGGCCATTGTTTCACTGCTTCTATTTTCTGAGAATCCATTCGGATCGCTTCGCTAGACACAATATGACCAAGGAAAGCAACATATTGCAACCAAAACTCACATTTCCTAAACTTAGCGAATAACTGGCGATCTTTGAGAGTTTGCACGACAACCCTGAAATGATTTGCATGTTTTTCCTCATTTCTAGAGTAAATGAGGATATCATCAATAAAGATGATAACAAACAAGTCCAAATACTGCTTGAACACTCTGTTCATCAGATCCATGAAAGCTACATAATCATTGGTTAGTCCAAATAACTACAAATTCATAATGACCATACTGAGTTCTGAAGGTTGTTTTTGGGCTGTCACTATCTGTGACTCTCAGCTGATGATAACCGGATCTGAGGTCTATCTTTGAGAAATGACTATCACCCTGAAGTTGGTCAAACAAGTCATCAATCATAGGGATGTGATACTTATTCTTGATTGTGACTTTGTTCAATTGCCTATGGTCAATGCATATCCTGAGAAAACCATCTTTCCTTTTCACGAACAACATTGGTGCACACCATGGGGAAATACTGGGTGTGATGAAGCCCTTATCTAGAAAGTCTCTTTCAATTCCTTAAGCTTAGCTGGAGCCATTCTGTAAGGAGGAATAAAAATAGGCTGGGTATCTGGAATAAGATCAATTCCAAAGTTGATTTCCCTTTCGGGAGTAACTCCGGAAAGATCTTTTGGAAGTACTTCCAGGAACTTATTAACTACAGGAACTGACTCAAAAGTTGGGGTTTCAGAGCTTGAATCCTTAACCCGAACTAGATGATAGAGATAGCCCTTAGAGATTATCTTTCTGGCCTTGAGGTAAGAAATGAATCGACCCATAGGCGCTAAGCTACTACCCTTCCATTCTAAGATTGGTTCGTCTCGAAACTGAAAACGAACAATCGTAGTTCTACAATCGACTGAGCCATAATAGGAATGTAACCAATCTATGCCTAGAATGATATCGAAATCTACCATTTCTAACTCTACAAGATCTGTTGAGGTGACTTTCTGAGAGACTCTGATGGGGCAATTTCTATATACCCGTCTAGCTATAGCTGGGTCACCGACTGGGGTAGAGATTGAGAAGGGTTCTGAGAGAGTTTCTGGACTAACACCTAAGTTGACTGCTATATAGGGAGTAACGAAAGACAATGTACCCCCTGTTGTCTTTCCACTGAGTGAACATTATGTGAGCCACATCCTTAAGCTGGTAGGATGTCAATTCCACCCTATCACTACCAGTCACTGGCATAACTCCAAAGATTTTCTTTACCTCGTCAATGAAATTTTATGGGTCCTCACCAACTTGTGACCCTAAAAGCTCAGGTGGATTCATCCTAACAAAATTTCGAACTCTAGCTGCCATTGATCCACCATTTCAATTAGTAGAAACTGGAACCTGTTGATTGTTCGGGTTGGTCATACTCTGAGCCAAAAGTTGAATCGCATTCTGAAACTCTGCGTTCGAAACCTCATGGTCTAGGACCAGAGGAACTGCGTTAGCAATGTGTGCATTAGAATTCCATGCGTAAGCTCTAACGAGTAGGCATGATCTGAAATGCCTAACGTCGAGTTAGAAACAAGGAATTAGATCATACCCTACACACGATAAGAGTAACAAAGAGAGTGAAGTTTTCCTAAAACACTTTGCGGCCCCCTTCTCATTAGATGTGGTGCACTTCACACCCATGAAAAAGACTCTATTGAGTGCATCTTTTCAGACATCCTAGGACTGTTAAACCTAGTGCTCTAATACCAAGTTTGCCACACCCCGAAGCTACCCCAAGACGCGGAAATAGGACCTAGGATCACGAGTGACCCCAAGGTAACCCTGCTGGCATATCATAAGCATACTAAAGATAAACTGAAGTAAAGAAATACTGTGCAGAAGCTATATCATTATGCAAACTGAAATGATGGGGAATACCCATATACTATCTGAATAAATGAAAACTGAGAGTTCAACAACAACTGAAAAGTCAAACTCAAACACTAAAGATGAAACTAACTATATCTGAAAATAGCCTCTAACTGACTAGAAGTGTTGGACATGCCCCTGCTAAATCCAGCAAAAACTGAAACTAAAACTAAAAGCAAAGGAAGATAATCATGTCACTAAGTACTCGATGAATGAGGACTCACCACTAATGCTGCTGAACTGAAGATCGGGAACCGATCTATGCATGATCTGGAATCTATGAACTTGAACCTACATCACAAGAAGACGTAGCGCAGAGTATGCGTCAGTACTTGAAAGGTACTGAGCATGCAAGATAGAATAAAGTGGAACAATAATCATAAGTGAACCAAAGTATATATCTGAGCAATGATAAGAGATAAGCACAATATTATACTGAGAATACTAAACATAAACTAACTGAATGCTACGACCAAGTTTATAACATGTTGAGACTGAAATCTGACTGTAACTGATAACATGGTTAATCAAATAGAATTTGACTGTAGGGGAGCTAATAATAACCGATATAAAACCACATGAGCTAAATGTGGAGTTCGATTTATACGCCCCATCAAGAGGACCCAATATACCCTACCAGAGGTATAGAGGCATGACTAGCGTGATCACTAAAATGATGCCCATAGAGGGGACTTACAACCTACGAGGCACGTAGTTCTGGGACTTGAGGGTGACTGACCACAATCCACTCGTATTATCCTTCTCTCAATTGATTATGCAATTAACATTTTATGACTGAATTTTTGTAATACTGGATAGCTCAAGAACTACATGCTAACTGAAAATGCAACATTAAGTACTGAAAATGAAACAGTCTTAACTGAGGCATGTATATGATACATTATGACTGAAATAGTGAATAGCTCAAAATACTGACATGCAGATACTCATACTTAAAAACTCTTTCTAAAAAATAATTCAAAATCATATTATACTATGATCATTGATGACTCGGGAAGTCATACTGCATAAACATTGGTGGTATATCTAGATACCATACTATTCATACATTGATGGCCTACTCGATTGTCATACTAATCATGTTTTAAAAGCTCTTTCTCAAAACTCATCTTAACTTTCTCAAAAACTCAGTTTAAAACTCAAGTGTTGGATTTAAAGCTTCTCAAGATTTATTACTCAAAATATGGTTCATGCTAAAATATATTGATAATGTGACATTCGAAACTAGAGCATGTATATCTGTTTAACTGATCTAGCATGTGTAATTCATGAACTAAAAGAACTACACAACTAGGGTTTTGAATTTATGAAAGAATCTACAAAAAACAATACTGAATTCATGACAATTTAATTTGGATCATTCTAACAGCTGAAACACAATAATTTCTAACATTCAAGAAACCCTAGGTCTAGATAATTTGAAGGGAATCAAGAATCTGACTGAATTCTAGGGACCTAATGGGTGAAAGGAACCCACTAGTGAAATCCCACATACCTGGTGACGAATTCCACGGAGAAATCTTTTGATTTCGGGGCTGAAACTGATGAAAACATGTTGTGTTCTTGGACTAGGGATTGGTCAACTCTTTCTCCTTTTGTGTTCTAATTTTTCTAAGTTTTTGGTCAATGATTTGCTTAGGGTATATTCTAGTTAAGTTACTAGGCTAAAACTAACAAAAAATATATAGTTTAAGGGTTCAACGACGTAGTTTAGGGGTCCAACGCATAAGGAAAAGACCGAACGACCCCTGAATTAACTGATGTCGGGGGCCATCAACGGACCAGACCGATGGACTGTCGATTGACTGACAGACCGTACTGATCAATCGTCAATCGTGACTGGGAGCTGGAAGTTGAGGGTCTGACCTACGGCCCTGGACCACGGACCTTGGTCTGACCTACAGTTCATAGGTCCTGGCGTAGGCTGACCCTTAGGCGAATTTTCTGGGGGTTTCTAGGGAAGGGTTGCAGTCGCAAACCACAAACCAGTAGAATGGACCATGGGTCCTCCTACGGTCCGTGGGTGGCAACGTGGGTCGCACCTGCAACTTCTGGAAAATCTGCATTTTTGGTCTTTTTCGGATACTGGGTGTTACAATTACAAATTATTTTTTATTTATCTTTAGATTCAATTCAACATTATTATTTAACAATTGCACCCGAATAAATAAGAAGAAAACATTTGTTAGAAACCATGATAATTACGTAATAGATTCATATAATACAAAACACCAACTAAAGGTGACAATACACGTGAAATAGAGTCATAATATAAAAAAAATGATAATACATGTGACAACAATGAGAGTTGTGGTATGAAAACATTAAATAAATGTTACAATACTCGTGACAAATGCACTCACACACCTACTATAAATTATACAATTATTCCTCTCGGAATTGCTCCACATTATTCAATAAAAACATCTTATTTTCTTCTGCAATGGAAAATGAGATCAAGAAAGGTAAGCAAAAGATTGAGTTGAACTTAATTGAGTCTGAGAGAGCACGCGCTATAAGTTTTTCCAAAAGGAAAAAAACCTTGTTCCAAGATGCAGAAAAGCTTGCAAATTGGAGTGGATATGAAGTTGGCGTTATGCTTTTTTCACCCGATGGAAAACCATTTTCTTGTGGTTCCACAAGTATTGAAGATATAATTGATAAATTTTTAAAAGGGAAACTAGAGGATCGCCAACATGATCATGCTGAGGGCAAATCAATTGGATTTGAGGAACTTTATGGTCTTCTCCAAGAATTGCAAATACTTAATGAGAAAGAAACAAGACGAATATTAATGTATAAGATTACGCATCCTGGCTCAGAAATACCTCCAGATAAACACATGTAGGAGAAGAGGGTGGTAATGCTGTTGCGGGTAAAGAAAACTTTAAATGAAACAAAGAATGCTATTTTGGGTGAGCATTTCAAGTTTGATTTAAATGTTGTCCCTGAGCCAGAAGAGGATGAGAGTTCTTGAACTCATAATTCTCATGGAGTTGTTAACTAAAGTTCTTGATGCTAGAACTATACTTGTAGAAGTCTTTATCAGTGATCGAGTATGCTAATATGACTGTCTTTATTATTAAGTCATTTATTTTATTTTATAATTCCATCTTTGACAAGTTTAGTGCACTTACAATTTACATCAACATTAACTCTGTGAGATTCTGAATCTCTATAATATGATTTTTTATTAGTATATTCAATATTCCAAAAGGGACTGTGCTTGAATTTTCAACTCGATATAAGGATGTAACAAAATAGAGTATCTTATTTTTTTTTTAATTCTAGAAAACATAAGAACCCAATACAAGTATGTAATGCACCCAAAACAATTACACCAGCCTTATAGAAACTTTTCTATATTCCACTTTTTTCAGGCTTAAATTTCATATGAACTAATTTAATAAATTAGTATTTCGACCGTAGACTAACCCATAGCCGTAACTCAGTACTTAGAGCCACAAGTGACCCTAAGCTAAACCATGGTTTGGCATGACACTAAGAAGCGTAAAAGTAACAACTGGAAATAAATGAATGTGGATGCTAAACTGAATTATTCTATTAAAGATCACACACCTTCAAGAAGACAAGCATATGAATAAACATAAGTCGAAGATAAATTGACTATTTGATAACCTCTACTAAATTAAGTTTCTAGGACAATCCCCGACTCTAAGTCAATGGAAAAATCAATATCCCTATCTGGAGGAACACTTGAACGATCAGTAGGGAACACATCTAAAAACTCTCTAACCACAGGCACGTAATCCATGGAAGGTGGATCAACTCTAGTATCCTGAATGAAAGCTAAATAGGATAAACACCCTTTATCAACCAAAAGTTGATCTTTAATGAAGGAAATAACCTTGCTAGGGTAAGAACCACTAGCACCCATCCACTAAACTCTCGGGAAACCTGGCATCGCTAAAGTCACATTCTTAGAAAAACAATCCAGAATAGTATGATGCATGGAGAGCCAATTTATACCGAAAATAACATCAAAGTCTACCATCCCTAGAATGATCAAGTCTACCCAAGTACCATACAAAGCCAAAGAAACAAGACAAGATCGATGCACTCAATCAACCACTAAGGATTCACCCACTGGTGTAGAAACTTGAATAGGCATTGGCATGCAATTAGACATCATATCAAACCCGACAACAAAATAGGTAAACATCTATGAGAAAGTAGACTCGAGATCAAACAATACAAATATAGGTCGATGGCAAACTGGGACAATACCTGTGATCACATCATCAGAAGCCTCACGTCTCCCTAGAAAAGCATAACACTGGCCCTCTCTACCACCTGTAGTCTGAGTAGAACCCCGACCTCCACCCTCTAGAGTTGTAGCACCCCTCCAGAAGTCATGCCACCTCTGTTGGACTACCTCTTCCTCGACCCCTAGTTGGAGGTGCTAAATCTTTAGTTGGAGTAGCTTAATAAGTACGCTGGGTCCCTGAGTGAGTCTATAGAGGACACTACCAAATCATATGACCTAGATCCCCATAACCATAGCAAGACCTCGGCATGGATAATTGCTACCGTGAACCATATAATCTACCATGGCCAGAACCATAAGATCCTCAGGCTGACTGCTCACTCTCCAGTTTCAGCTGCTTGCAAAGATGCATGAACTGGCCCACGACGGTGAAAGGAGACACTACTTTGGTGTAAACCCTTGCCTCAGAATGAGACACCAAAAAACATACTAGAATAATTAGCCCTCTTAGGCTCTCCAAATTCTTCTTCAAGCATCAACTCCACCTCCTTTGCGGTGCTCACAATGGGTTGGAAGGAAGCCCCCTTTCTAGCTTCTCGGAACACATATGACTTGGTGGAGAAAGCAAACCCTCTCACAAACTTGTGAACTCTTTCTACCTTATCAGGAACAATAGTCATAGCATGTCTAGAATGCTCACAAAAACGAGCCACATACTCAGTCACAAAAATGAGGATCCCTTTCTGCATATAATTCCTCTTAGGATCAAGTTTGCAAAGTCAATTTGTGTTTTTGTTTTCTATTTCTTCTGTGTTTAATTTGAATGTCTTATTTTTGTTTATTCATCATTTAGCTATTAATTAATATTTGTCAGTAAAATTGTACACATTGTGTTATCCAATCATCTAGAGAAGTCCTTACCTTTCTCTGCACGCTTAAAAAAAAACTAGCCAAAATTTGTGATAAAATAAGTAAATGTGTAGAAAATAGAAAGAAGATATAAAGTAGGAAGAAAAGAGTCACAAGTTATTTCTCGTTATTCCTTGTTTATAAATGAAAGAATAACAGATAGAGAAATGTGTCGATTTGGATCGAATGTCTCAACTATGTAAGACTGCCCCAAACATGTAAGACCACCACAATCATTATCATCACAGTTAGCATATAAGACCACCATGAACATGTAACACATATTTTCATAGAATTTAATCATTCTAAAAAATCTAAGAAAAATAGAATGAGATGCATGTACCCGAACACTACTTTATAGATTTAACTTAACCATATGTAGCCACATATAAATTTGGATTCACTTAATCATCTCTTCGAAACCATCTCCACTTCTCCTTCTCATATAAGATAAAAAAAACTAAAGAAAGAAACATCATTCACAAAACTTCAATTACTTAATTGCCTCTTCTTCTCCACCTCCATCTACAATATATATTCTCTCTTTTCTTATTTGTCCAAATCTCATTTTCATAGTTTTGTGTTATCTAGGTTTCGTTTTTTTGTGTTGACTATCTTAACCTGAGAAACTGCAAGTCAAATGTGATATATAGACCACACATTACAAGTTTTCATATCATAAATACAAGTTTCAACTTTAAATAAATACGTAATGAAAGTTAGCGAGAGAGAAAGGGAATAAGAGACAATATTCAAATTCTTTTTTATCCCTCAAATGAGACTATTTGGAGAGAGATAAAAAGATAATAGTAACTAGTTTAATACAATTTGGCTATAAAATACCAAATTATTGTGAATCAAAAAGGGAAAAGGCTGAAAATAAAACCCAAACCCCTTAGATCTTTAAAAAGAAATTGAAGACCATTATTAAGAAAACAGGTTAAAGCATCTTAATATAACTTAACGGGAGAAACTGTAGATCAGATGTTATATAAAGACCATGCATTACCATTCGTCATATCAGAAATTCAAGTTTTGACTTTCACTAAATAGTTATTAAAAACAAATATGAGAAAACTGACAACAGGGACGATCTGAGAATGTTGGTATTTCATGGGCTCTCAATGTCTAAGGTTACTGTAAAAACTGAATCTACCTTCTTCTCTTCCTCCTTACACTTGTAAATACAAGTGAAATAAGAAGTGTAGCCAATACAACATTTTTCTCATGAACAAGCTTGCAACATAAGTACTCATAGAAAGGCCGCAATGCTACAACATTAATTCTCAAATGATTGGCTATATCAGATGGATCACTACGATAATCATCAGCAAAGAGAGTAAGCACCAACACATAGTTGATAAGAAGAGTTTCTTTCTCTTTGGGCCACCTTTTTGAATCTGAAATGGAAAACATTGAAGAGAACTTCTGGAACAAGATGGCAGAAAACTTCTGATGATTTTGCGATGATACACCATCAATAAAAATGTTTATCCTTGAACTTAACAAGATGAGTAACGAATGAAAATATATATGCCTATCAACATTTCTTCTCATCACCGTCCTACAACAAAGCAGGTGAGTTTGACAGGTATTGTGGCATCTAGATTATGTGGTGCTATATTTTGAGTACTGTCTATGGTAACAACTACATCAAGAGCCTATTTGTTTATTGCTATGGCTATATTCCTATCAAATTCCTCTTAATTTCCAGTATCTTCTTGTTGACGTAGGGAATCAAGTTTCCTAGCCAAGAAAGCAAAGACCAGAACTATATAAAAAAAGCAATACTACTATTACAAACGATTGATGACAAATTTATGTGATCTTTCTTCTACATGGTCATGTACTTATTTGGAAGATATAGCTAACAATGACAACCAACTTTGTATTTCCCACAATTGAATAAAACAAAGATACACTTAGATTAAGGAAACATATATATAACCTTTTAATTTGGAGTTCCCACTTTTATAGTAAGAAAAAGAAGGTGTATTTTCTAAGTTAAAAGCCTCATTCATTGTCTATAAAATCAAAACAATCATAATAATATCAAAATAAAATAATTGGATCAACACAATTAGAACCCATGAAGAATTGAATAGAAACCTAATCAAACTTGGAGAAACTAAACTTTGGAGAATTGAGAAACCTTAGGGATCAATGAGTGATAAATACCCTCTCAGACTTCTCTTTAGGATAAAGGTCAACTTCTCACCTAAATACCCACATAATAACTTAATGCCTCAAAGCTCTGACCAACCACCTTACTAGACAAAACTTGACATTCTCAATGAAACGAAAATGAAAGAACCACCATCCAATGCTAGGATCTCATAATGCTGACCAAAATCAACCATTTCAATAAAACTCAACGAAAAGGCTAATATCCATCAAAATCTCATCCGATCGCATCGGGGACATCAATCACCATTCCCACAACACATACTAAGCATGATAACACCGAGGGGAAGGGAAAAAGTGTCATTTCACAAAAAAGGTAATTTCTCAAGCAGTTACATGATTGTGATTTATGGTTTTACAGTGGTCTTTTTCAATATGATATGTGATTGTGCATGATTGTCTATAAAAATTGGGTTCACTCGGGTACCATGCATGGTACAAGATATCCCCATGGTTGGATCGAATATAATGCCTAGTATATACTAATGGTTATCTCGGTTACCATGCCTTGTATGAGGATATCCACATATTAGTGGTGTGGGTACCACACCAGTACACTAAGGATGGCTCGCTTACTGATGAGTGGTAGATTTGTACTCATTTAAGGTCTATTTAGCTCAATCATTAGTGTCCTAAATGCCTAAATTTGTCCTTTTCTAATCAAATGTTGATGATTTGCAGCTATGAAGGAAATTGGAAAAGTCATGGGCTGATGTTTGAAAGTGTAACACCCCAGAAAAATTTTCAAACTAAGGTTTGAACCGTTCTTCGTAGTGAGTGAGATTTTACCAAGGAATTAAAAATTTCTTAAGTGTTAATTTCACTAGATGTAGCACCTTGAGTTCCAAAAAGAACTAAATTTGATATAGCAAAATCTGAAATTTTTCAAGTTATGATTTAGTTATGAGTTTTGGGTAACCTTCAAACGACCATAACTCTTAGTACAAGATGAGTTACGTGTGCCATAAGATGGAAATTAAAGTTGTTTGAATTATCTTTCCAGCACTACCGAGTTTACTAAGTTTCGAGTTTGTATGAGATAGATATGCCCTTTTGAACTCAGGCTGTCTAGTTAAGGAAAGTTACCCAAAAATAGTGAGGGTTATTTTGGTCTTTTCCTTACCCAATCAGATTTAATTCATTTTTGGTAAAGTTTTATGGGTCTAATCTTATTAGGTTCATTTTTATAATCCTAATATATGCCTACGGTTATAGTTGAGAGTTCAAGAAGAGAAAAGAGGAGAAAAGAGGAAAGGATCAAGCCGTTCGTCGAGATTCTTGAGTTTAATTCCTAAGAGGTATGTAAGCTTCCATAGTGTTGGGTATATTCACCCACATGCCAATCATGTTATTTTCAGCGAAATTTCATTCTTGAAGTTGAAAGATTAGAGTTCTTGATGAGTTCTTAAGAAGTGTGCTTGAAGTTCATCCTAAATCTTGTTGTGTTGGGGTTTTGATGATTTCTTGAGATGAAAGAGAGTGTTTTTAGGGTTGTATTGAGTAGATTAGAGATTACTTATGTAAAGTAATCGAATCTAAGTGATTGGGAAAGAAACCATTCAATTCTAGGCGAGTTAGGGTGAGAAAACGAGCAAAGAAATTCGTCGGGTTTTCTGGGTTGGGGATTGTCATTTCGTCCCAGCCAGTGCACCCCAAATTATGTTTTGTCGTTTAGCGGCTGCCCTGTCCAGGTTGCACTCGGTTGCTCTATTTGAGTTCTTTTAAAGTGTACCTTAACTCTCTTTAAATTCTAACTACTCTAAGCTACTTCTAAACGTCTAGAAATCATTCATAACATGAATCATAACCTTTAATTCATAATTAAAATTCAAGGAAAATTTAAAAGTTAAACCTTGAGAGTTTTTTCGAACATTTTGAGAAAGTCCCTTTGAGTCTTTTTTGATGAGTCTTCTAAAATTTCTAATAACTTGTTTCAAGACTCGACCAAGTGAGTATGAGAATGAGGATAATGTATTCATGAGTCTACTTTATCATCACAAGATCCTTGATATCATGAACCATAACTCTTGAATTCATATTTCACATTCAAGAGAGAGTTAAGAGTAGAGTTCAATTGTGAATCTTTTGAGATCAACCATCGATTTGAACTAAGTTTTGAGAAGGTAAGTATGAGCTTGGGAAGAGTTGTATACTTGAGTTCCATGTTTTTATGTAGACCCTCAAGTCTAGTCGTTCATGCCCATAAACTCCGCATGAACTCCATAAGTTGAGTATCTTTGAGAGGAGTAGTATATTCAACTTCTAAGTCTTGAGTATTGAGCTTCTAATCATTTTGGGATTATATTGCTAATCATGGGGATACTACATGTTACCCATGAGGGTCCTTAAGTTGAGTAGTTCATGCCCATAACTCCACATGAACCCTATAAGTCGAGCAGTCTTAAGATGAGAAGTATCTTTGAGTCCTTGAGTTGAGAAGTTCATGCTCATAATTCCGCATGAACCCTATGAGTTGAGCGTTCTTGAAATGAGTAGTATCATTGAAGTTCTTTAGTTCCAAGTATTGAGTTCTATCTATGGTTATTGAATACCTTGAATTGAATCGTTCACGTCCATAATTCGGCATGAACTCTATTTTAAAATGTGTTTTGCAAATGCTTTAGACTTGTTTTAAGACTTGAGTTTTGAGTTGAGTAAAGAGTAAAAAGTGAAGTTCATTTCTTCAAAAGAGTATATGGGGACTATGTATTCTCAAGAGTAAATGTTTTCACATTTAAACATGAAAGGAAACACCAATTTCCAAAAGAGCCTCTGCGCTAATTTTTCAGTAAAGAGTAAATGTTTTCACATTTAAACAAGAAAGAAGAAAGGAAACACCGATTTCCAATACAGCCTTTGAGCTAGTTTTTCAGTAAAGAGTAAATGCTTTCTTATTTAAGTAAGAGAGGAAACACTGATTTCCAAGAGGGACTTTGGGCTAGTTTTTGACTAATTATCTCAAACCACAGACAGAGTTATGTTTTTAAACATATGAGCTAGTTATATTTTTAGAGTAGTATTGAGCACCGATATGGAAGAGTTTCAGACAACTCACAGCCCCCATAAACCATGTAGCCAACGTGGGTAGAAAAGGGTAATACTTTTTAGATGATTCCTTAGTTCTTTTTAGCATACACTAGTGGATCCACTTAATAGTCAGTATCTATACCCCCGACAAGGTATAGGACAACTCTTGCAGCATGAGGGAAAATGATGTATCATCACATAGCTCATAAGTGATGGTTGTCGGTTAGAGAAACTCCCACTAAGATATTTTTAATCCTTATATACACAAAGTTTATTTTGTATTTTCATATACGAATAGAGGTTATATTATATCCTTGCATACAAACTGAGTTACTATTGTATTTTTCAATACATTAAGTTGCTTTCTATTATTTTAAAACCTTTCCATATATTGCATTTGTACTTTTGCTTTATATTGAGTTGACTATCTAGAGTTGAGTATACAAAGTTGAGTATCTAGAGTTGAGTTTCCATAGTTGAGTACCCATAGTCGAGTATTTGATAATTGCGTTGAGCCTTATTTCAGTGAGTTGAATATCTTATTGTTGAGTTGAGCCTTATTTCACTAAGTTAAATATCTTAGCATTGATTTGAGTATCTTATTCTTGTGTTGAGTTTAGTTGAGTGAGTTGAGAAGAGGTAAGTATGTTCCTTTTTATCACGTTCAAGCTTATATTATGCTTTAGAATTCCCCTTACATTCTCGTACATTCAATGTAATGAGCCATTTGGCCTTTATCGTTTCATGATGCAGATACAGGTACTCAGGATCATCAATAGGTGTTTCGTTGATACCACATGTAGATTTAGTTAGCTATGGTGAGCCTCCCTGTTTCTGGAGGGTTCCACTTGTACTTTCGTTATATCAGTTGTTAGGATGTCCTGGGTCTTTTCCCGACTTCCATCTTTGTCAAATAGAAGCTTCATAGATAGATAATAGAGTTTGAGAAGTCTGTTTCATTTATTTTGTTAAATCTTTTGAAGACTTAAGTTGCCTATTTTATGGAGAGTTGAATATATTATTTTTATTCAGTTTTTAAGCTTTGTATGCTTGAGTTAGTCTTCCCCTTGTAGTCAACCATGATGAGAGTTCGCTTGTGGACCAGTAATGGTTCTCTAGTGTCGGCCACGTCTAGGGTGTAGGCTCCGATCGTGACAAACTTGGTATCATAGCACAAAGTTCAAGTGTCCTAGGGTGCCTATGAAGCCGTGTCAAGTAGGATCTTGTTTATGGTTGTGAGGGCCCCACTTATATAAATAAGGGACTACATACATTTAAGAAAAGTTTCCCTTCTTTCATACTCTAAATCATTCAATACAACGAAGTCATAGAGATTTTTTCATACTCTTGAGTTTCACAGATTCATTCATTCGACTACCCATCATACTAGTGGTGGTTGAACAGAATAGTCATTTCTTTATCGATGAGTTGTTTTAGCAGAAATATTGAGGAAGTCATGAGACTCTAGAGGGTCTTGAAAAAAGCCCATGAGTGAGTTATGTGTTGAATAAGGAATGCACTCATATTATATGAATCATGCATTGCGCAAAAAGCGAGTTGTACTCTTTTCCTTAAGCCTTGTTTCAGTTAAGATCCTTATGAGGAAGTATGATTAGATCTTGGGTAGTATTTTCGCCCGAAAAGGTAACATGAATTATGAGATCATGAGCACTAGTAGTGAAAGTGCCCAGAATTAGAGGAAAGTATGCAGAGGTTCAGTAATCTAAGAAAGGGAGCTAGTGATGAGGCAAGCTATCTTACTATAGTCATGCACCTAGTAAGTTACTAATTAAGAGTTTTCCCTTATGGGTAGACTCAGAACTGATGAGTAGTGAAGATTCCATCATAGAAGGTAGAGTGTGTTATAGCTAGAAAGGAGTTAGTGATGAAGTGTCATTGTGTAGGAAATGACCAAGTGTAAGTGTTGAATAGAAGAGCAGGAGTATTCATTAGGTGATAGATCTAAGCTAGGCTTATGATTTTGAGGGAAAGCCCATAATATTCAAAGTGTTATAGAATTAATTAGGCATTGATGTATAGTTAATGAATGAATAGTACTCAAGTTGTGAAGGGAAACGCGATAGTAAATTAAAAGTATCAATAGTAAGAAGTGAGGATTAACTGCTTGTTATAAGGTCCTAGTGGATGAGTGTTTCTAAAATTTGCGCATAATAGTGGTGAGTTTGTGTAATAGGCGAGCAATCATAGTGATATTCAGGTTTAGTAATAAACATTAAGCTAGAATTTGAGATGAGTGTGCTGATCAAAAGAATGGAAACATTAGGGTGATGATATTTGTCTAGATATTTTGTAAGACCTTGAAAACCAGACACAGAAAAAAATTGCAGAACTTACCGAAGCAGTGGACCACGGTAGGGTTCACGGACCGTGATAGGGACCACGGTCCATTGACCTGCTCGTGGTGATGACTTGAACTCCACCAGGCCCAGATATCAGACCGCGAGACCCTTCACAGGTCGTGGTCTTGACGACGGGTCATGGTGGCGTCCGTCAAGTTTAGGAAGTGGCCTCCCCTTTGCCATCCCTTGGACCCCCACGCCCAAGTGAAGAACACGGGGACCTTCACGGTCTGTGGTCCTTCACAGGGGACGTGGGAAGGTCCGTGACGAGCTAGCCAGTAAGCCCTCGAACCTGAGCCTCCAGACCTCAGCCCAAGTCAGGACCACGAGGACCTTCATGGTCTGTGGTCATCCACACGGGCCGTGGTAGGGGTTCGTGGATCAGACCCTAGAACCTTCTGAACCACAGGACCAAGTGAAGACCACGAGGGACTTCACAGTCCGTGGTCCCTTTCACAGTCCGTGAAAAGGGGTCGTGGTCAGCTCGTCTACAACTTTAAGTTAGGGGTCTTTTGGTCTTTTTCTATTTCATTAGACCCCTAAACTACATCGTTTTAACCCTAAACTACGTGGTTTTGATTAATTTTAGCCTAGAAAAATAACTAGAACTTACCTAAGTCAGATCTTGCATCAAAAACTTAGAAATTCAGAAGCGTAAGAAGAGAAAGAGGTGACCAAGCCTAGTTCAAGAACGCATCAAGATTCCATCAGTTCCATCCACAAAATCGAAAGATTTCTCCATGGAATTTGTCACCAGGTATGTGGGATTTCACTCGTGGGTTTCTTGTGCCCATTGGGTCCCTAGATTTCAGTCAGATTCTTGATTCCCTCCATATTATCTAGAACTAGGGTTTCTTGAATGTTTGAATTGTTGGGTTTTTAGCTATTAGAATGATCCAAATAAGATTATTATGTTATTATTTAGTTTATTGTATAATTTTAGAACCCTAGGTATGAAGTTCTTTAATTCTTGAATTACACATGCTATTTCAGTTATTTAAGATATACATGCCTTAGTTTTGGAATGTGTCATTATCAGTTTACTAATGTGCATTCTCAGTTGCATGTCATTTTGAGCTATCCAGTATATCACATAAATTTAGTCATAATATATAAATCACTTAATATATTGGGAGTAGCATAATACCGAGTTGGACTAGGGTTCAGTGTACCCGAATAGTCCCAGAACAATGAGCCACGTAGGTTGTAAGTCCCCTCTATGGGCATCATTTTAGTGATCATGCCAGCATGCCTCTATACCTTTGGCTGGGTATATTGGATCATCTATATGGGGCATATACATCAAATTCCACATTTAGCTCATGTGGTTTTATTATTGGTTATTAGTAGCTCCCACAGTTTAGTTAGATTCTATTGCATTTACCATTCAGCAGTATATTCAGTATTTTAGTCTCAGCATGTTATAAATTGGTCATTACATTCAGTTAGCTCATATTCAGTATCTATGACATGTTTAGATTATTCTCTTGCTTTATAGCTTGTTTAGTTATATGTTTATTTCAGCTTTACTCTATCTTGCATGATCAGTACCTTTCAAGTACTGACGCATACTCTGCGCTACATCTTCTCGTGATGTAGGTTCAGGTCCTCAACAGTCAAATCACGCTTATATCGGTTTCCAATCTTCAGTTCAACAGTATCAATGGCAAGTCCTCATTCTTTGAGGACAATAGGCATGTTATCATTTCATTATTTTAGTCTTTTAGTTTCAATTTTTCTAGAATTTGCTGGGGCTGTCCCAACATTTCTAGTCAGTTTAGAGGCTTATTTCAGACAAAGTTAGATTCGGCTTAGTATTTGAGTTTGACGTTTCTTTTGTATTAAACTCTCATATTTGATATTCAGTTTTAGTATATGGGTATCCCCCATCATTTTATATTTATTTATGATTATCTTCCACATCAGTTTTATTTCTCAGTTTATCTTTAGTATGCTCATGATTATGCCAGCAGGGTTAGCCTGGGGTCACTTGTGTTCCAAGGTCCCGTGTCCGCGTCTTGGGGGTAGCTTGGGGCGTGAAAAACTTTGTATCAAAGCACTAGGTTTAAATGTCCTAGGATATCTGAAAATTTGCACTAAGTTGAGTCCTTTTTATGGGTGTGAAGTGCACCACATCTAATGAGAGGGAGGCTACAAAGTGTTTTAGGAAAAATCTTTATTTTCTTGTTACTCTTATCATGCATAAGGTATGATCTAATTCCATTCTAACTTGACGTAATACGTTTCAGTGATCATGCCTCCTCGTAGAGCTAACGCCAGGAATGCGAATGCCAAGAACGCAAACACAGCTCCTTCAGTCCCAGATCAAGAAGTCTCAAATGTAGAGTTCAGTTACACCATTAGATGTTGGCTCAAAGTGGGGCCAACAAGAATAAACAGCGGGCTCCAGTTCCACAAAATGCTAATGTTGGGTCAGTTGTTGCCAGAGTGTGAGAATTTTTTAGGATGAATCTGCCAGAGTTCTTAGGATCGTAGGTTGGAGAAGATCCCCAAAACTTCATTATTGAGGTCAAGAAGATCTTTGAAGTAATACAAGTAACTGGGAATGATCGGGTGGAGTTAGCATCTTATTGACTTAACGATGTAGCTCATATCTGGTATACTCAATGGAAGGAGAACACGGGTACAAATGCAGCTCCTATCTCTTAGGATTGCTTTAGTGAGATCTTTCTTGACAGGTTTTTCCCCAGAGAGCTAAGAGAGGCAAAATCTCAGGAATTTATGAACTTAAGGCAAGGTAGCATGACAGTCAAAGAATATGGGCTCAAGTTTACCTAACTATCCAGTTATCCTCCTCACATGGTGGCAAATTCCAGGGCCCAAATGAACAAGTTTCTCTACGGAATGTCAGACTTGGTGAAAACAGAATGTAGGGATGCTATGTTGTTGGGAGATATGAGCCTCTCTAGGCTTATGACTCATGCTCAACAGGTTGAGGGTGATAAGCTTAGGGAACAGGCTAAGGAGAGTAAGAAAGCCAGGACATGTAACTATGACTATTCCCAACAGAAATCGGGTGGTGGAAATCGCTGGCAATATCAGCAGAAGTCTTCGACTCCAGTACCTTCATCAGCTAGTGTACCGTCTTCCAAGTTCCGTAATGATCAGAAAGGTAGGGCGTCAGGCTCTAAGTCTTAGGGAAGTGTTTCAGGCACCATAACCTACCCAACTTACCCAAAATGTAGTAAGAACCATCCGGGCGAGTGTCTTGCAAGAAAAGAAGGATGCTTTAGGTGTGGCCAGTCTAGTCACAGGTTGAAGGATTGTCCTTCTAAACAGGGTCAAGGAGGTAATGCTAATCGAGCCCAGTCTACAACTTCACCAGCATCAACAGATCGCCCGACTCAGCAAGGTAAGTCTTCTGGTACAGGTGGCGGACAATGCCAAAACAGGCTCTATGCTCTTCAGGCTAGCCAGGATCAGGAAGATTCTACTGATATAGTCATTGGTACGTTACGAGTCTTTGATCTCAATGTTTATGCTTTGTTAGATACATGGGCTACTCTTTCCTTTGTTACACCTTTTATAGCATTTAAGTTTGATGTTAGTCCAGAAACTCTCTCAGAACCTTTCTCAATTTCTACTCAAGTCGGTGATCCAGTTATACCTAGAAGGGTATAAAGAAATTGCTCTGTCACAGTCTCTTAGAAAGTCACCTCAACAGATCTTGTAGAGTTAGAACTGGTAGACTTCGATGTCATTCTAAGCATGGATTGGTTACATTCATGTTATGCCTCAGTTGATTGTAGAACTAGGATTGTTCATTTTCAGTTTCCAGACAAACCCATCTTAGAATGGAAGGGTAGTAGCTTAGCGCCTAGGGGTCGATTAATTTTTTACCAAAAAGATGATGTCTAAGGGTTATCTCTATCATCTAGTTCGGGTTAAGGATTCAAGCCCCAAAACCCAAACTTTTGAATTTTTTCTAGTGGTTAATGAGTTTCCATAAGTGTTTCCAGAAGATCTTCTCAGAGTTCCTCCCGATAGGGAAATTGACTTTGGAATTGATCTCTTTCCAGATACCCAGCCTATCTCTATTCCTTCTTACAAGATGGCTCCAGCTGAGCTGAAGGAATTGAAAGAGCAGTTAAAAGACCTTCTAGATAAGGGCTTCATCAGACCTAGTATTTCGCCATAGGGTGCTCCAGTGTTGTTCGTAAAGAAGAAAGATGGATCTCTCAGAATGTGCATTGACTATAAGCAGTTGAACAAGGTCACAATCAAGAATAAGTATCCCATCCCCAAGATTGTTGACTTGTTTGACCAACTCCAGGGTGCTAGACATTTTTCAAAGATAGACCTCAGATCGGGTTATCATAAGCTTAAAGTTAGAGATAGTTACTAATGCTCCTGCAACTTTCATGGATTTCAAAGACAACCTTCAGGACTCGGTATGGTCATTATGAATTTCTAGTTATGTCATTTGGACTAACTAATGCTCCTGCAGCTTTCATGGATTTGATGAACAGAGTGTACAAGCAGTACTTGGACTTGTTCGTTATCATCTTTATTGATGATATCCTCATTTACTCTAGGAATGAGGAAGTACATATGAGTCATTCGAGAGTTGTTCTGCAAACTCTCAAAGATCGCCAGTTATTCGCCAAATTTAACAGGTGTGTGTTTTGGTTACAGTCAGTTGTTTTCTTGGGCATATAGTGTCTAGTGAAGGAATTCAAGTAGATTCCCCGAAAATAGAGGCAATGAAACAATGGCCCAGACTTACCTTTCCTACATATATCAGTAGTGTCTTGGGTCTAGCACGTTATTACAGAAGCTTCGTGGAAGGATTTCATCCATAGCCTCACCATTGACTGGGTTGACTCAGAAAATGGTCAAGTTTCAATGGTCAGATGATTGTGAGAAAAGCTTCACAAAATTGAAAACTAGGTTCACTACAACTCATGTTTTGACTCTACCAGAGGGTTCAGACGATTATGTGATTTATTGTGATGCATCCAGAGCCAACCTATATTGTATGTTGATGTTGCGAGGTAAGAGTATAGCTTATGATTCTAGATAGCTTAAGGTGCATGAGAAGAATTATCCGACTTATGACCTCGAACTTGCGGCGGTGGTGCGTCTGCACCCAAGATTTGGAGACACTACTTGTATGGTGTTCATGTAGATGAGTTCACAGACCATAAGAGCCTACAGTATGTATTCACCCAAAAAGAGTCGGATATTCACCAGAGAAGGTAGCTTGAGTTCCTCAAAGATTATGATATGAACGTGCATTACCATCTGGGTAAGGCAAATGTAGTAGCAGATGCTCTTAGCAGATTATCCATGGGTAGTGTAGCACATGTTGAGGAAGAAAGAAAGGAGCTAGCAAAGGATGTTCACAGACTTACTCGCCTAGGAGTTCATATTATGAACATATTAAATGGTGGTGTAACGGTTAAAAATGGGGCAGAATCTTCTTTGGTAGTGGAAGTTAAGGAAAAGGAAGACAGTGATCCGATATTAATTGAACTTATGGGTGCAGTCCACCAACTGAGAGTTGAAGTTTTTTCCCAAGGGGGAAATGGTGTGCTTCGCTACCAGGGTTGATTATGTGTTCCTAATGTGGGCGAGTTGAGACATCATATCTTGCAGAGGCCCATAACTCCAGATATTCTATTCAACCAGGTGCCACTAAGATGTACCATGATCTGCGGGAAGTCTATTGGTGGAATGGTATGAAAAGAGATATAGAAGATTTTGTGGCTAAGTGCCCTAATTGCCAGCAAGTCAAGGTAGAACATCAGAGACCAGAAGGTATGACTCAAGAAATTAATATTCCTACTTGGATGTGGGAAGTGATCAACATGGACTTCATCACAGGTTTACCTCGTACTCGCAGGCAGCATGACTCAATTTGGGTGATAGTTGATAGAGTTACTAAGTCTTCACACTTTTTGGCAGTCAAGACTACAGATTCGGCAGAGGAGTACGCCAAGTTTTACATTAATAAGATAGTCAGGTTGCATGGGGTTCCTTTGTCTATTATCTCAGCTAGAGGTCATCAGTTTACCTCTCATTTCTAGAAGTCATACTAGAAACGTCTTGGTTCTCAGGTTAACCTTAGCACAACATTTCATCCACAGACAGATGGTCAGGCAGAGCGTACTATTCAGACCTTAGAGGACATGTTGAGAGCTTGTGTGATCGATTTCAGGGGTAGTTGGGATGATCACCTTCCTCTTATTGAGTTTGCCTACAACAATAGTTACTATTCCAGTATTCAGATGGCCCCTTATGAGACATTGTATGGGTGTAGGTGCAGATCTTCTGTTTGTTGGTTCGAAGTAGGTTAAGTAGCCTTGATAGGGCCAGATTCAGTCTATTATGCTATGGAGAAAGTGCAACTCATTAGGGATAGACTTAAGATAGCCCAGAGTCGCCAAAAGTCTTATGCAGATGTAAGGAGAACGAAACTAGAGTTCCAAGTTGATGATTGTGTTTTCCTAAAAGTGTAACCTATGAAGTGGGTGATGAGGTTTGGCAAGAAAGGGAAGTTCAATACCAGATATCTAAGCCCTTACCGGATCTTGAAAATGATTGGTAAAGTGGCTTATGAGTTAGAGTTGCCAGCAGATTTAGCAGCAGTGCATCCAATCTTCCACATTTCACTATTGAAGAACTGTGTGGGTGATCCAGCATCCGTAGTTCCATTAGAGAGTGTGGCTGTGAAAGATAGTCTTTCTTATGAGGATGTACCAGTTGATATTCTTGATCTTCAGGTTAGAAGGTTGCGAAATAAAGAAGTCACTTCAGTCAAGGTTTGGTGGAGGAGTCAGTTCGTAGAGGGAGCTACTTGGGAAGCAAAAGCAGCCATGAAAGCCAAGTACCTTCACCTCTTTCCTTCCGAATGCATTCCAGCTTGAGGTAATAGATCCTCTTCACTTTTTCAGTCATTCATGCGTGAAATCAGTCTTAGTATCATGTTCCTTCAATCCATACTTGAATTTTCAACGTATTTGCATGTTCTTAGAACTTAGCTCAGTCAAGAATCAGTCTTCAGTGTTTATTGGTAGGGTTGCAGCTCATTTCCTTCATTTCAGCAAGTTTAGTTTTCATTCGAGGACGAATGATCCTAAAATTGAGATATTATAACACCTTAAAAACTAGACCTAGAAAAAATCTGCAGAACTTACCGGAAGCAGTGGACCACGGCAGGGTTCACGGACCGTGATAGGGACCACGGTTCGTTAACCTTCCCGTGGTGATGACTTGAAATCCACCAGGCCCAACCATTAGACCATGGACCCTTCACGGGCAGTGGTCTTGACGATGGGCCGTGGTGGCATCTGTCAAGTTTAGACAGTGGCCTCCCCTTTGCCATCCCTTAGATCCCACGCCCAAGTGAAGACGACGGGGACCTTCACAGTCCGTTGTCCTTCACACGGGCCATGGGAAGGTCTGCGATGAGCTAACCAGTAAGCCCTTGAACCTGAGCCTCATGACCTCAGCCCAAGTAAGGACCACGGGGACCTTCATGGTCCGTGGTCCTCCACACGGGCCGTGGTAAGGGTTAGTGGATCAGACCCCAGAACCTTCAGAACCACAGGACCAAGTGAAGACCACAAGGGCCTTCACGGTCTGTGGTCCCTTTCACAATCCGTGGTCAGCCCGTCTGCAACTTTAAGTTAGGCGTCTTTTGGTCTTTTCCTATTTCGTTGGACCCCTAAACTATGTCATTTTAACCCTAAACTACGTGGTTTTGATTAGTTTTAGCCTAGAAACATAACTAGAATTTACCTAAGTCAGATCTTGCATCAAAAGCTTAGAAATTTAATAGCGTAAGAAGAGAAAGAGGTGACCAACCCTAGTTCAAGAACGTAGCAAGATTCCATTAGTTCCAGCCCCAAAATCGAAAGATTTCACTGTGGAATTCCTCACCAGGTATGTGGGATTTCACTAGTGGGTTTCTTTCGCCCATTGGGTCCCTAGATTTCAGTCAGATTCCTGATTCCCTTCGTATTATCTAGACCTAGGATATCTTGAATGTTAGATTTGTTGGGGTTTTAGCTGTTAGAATGATCCAAATCAGATTATTATGTTATTATTCAGTTTATTGTATAATTTTAGAACCCTAGATATGAAATTTTTTAGTCCTTGAATTACATATGCTAGGCCAGATATTTCAGTTATTTCAGATATACATGCCTCAGTTTTGGAAAGTGTCATTATCAGTTCACTAATGTGCATTCTCAGTTGCATGTCATTTTGAACTATCCAGTATATCACGACAATTCAGTCATAATATATAAATCACTTAATCCATTGAGAGTAGCATTATAATGAGTTGGACTAGGGTTTAACATACCCGAATAGTCCCAAAACTACGAGCCACGTAGGTTGTAAGTCCTCTCTGTGGGCATCATTTTAGTGATCACGCCAACATATCTCTATACCTTTGGCCGGGTATATTGGGTCCTCTTGACGGGGGGTATACATCGGACTCCACATTTAGCTCATGTGGTTTTATTATGGGTTATTAGTAGCTCCCACAGTTCAGTCAGATTCTATTGCATTGACCATTTACCAGTATATTCAGTATTTCAGTCTCAACATGTTATAAATTGGTCATTGCATTCAGTTAGCTCAGTACTCAGTATCTATGACATGTTCAAATTATGCTCTTGCTTTATTGCTTGTTCAGTTATATGTTTATTTCAACTTTACTCTATTATGCATGTTCAGTACCTTTCAAGTATTGATGCATACTCTGCGCTACATCTTCTAGTTGTGTAGGTTCAGGTCCTCAACAGTCAGATCACGCTTAGATTGGTTCCTAATCTCTAGTTCAGCAGTCTCAGTGGTGAGTCCTCATTCTTCGAGGACAATAATCATGTTATCATTTCAGTATCTTTGTGTTTTAGTTTCAGTTTTGCAAGACATAGTTGGGTCCTGTCCCAGCATCTCTAGTCAGTTTAGATGCTTATTTCAGACATAGTTAGATTCGTCTTAGTATTTGAGTTTGATGCTTCTTTTGTATTAAACTCTCAGATTTGATAATCAGTTTTAGTATATGGGTATCCCCCATCATTTTAGATTTATTTATGATTAGCTTCCTCATCAGTTGTATTTCTCAGTTTATCTTTAATATGCTCATGATTATGCCAGCAGGGTTAGCTTGGGGTCATTTGTGGTCCTAGGTCTCGTGTCCGCATATCGGGGGTAGCTAAGGGCATGCCATATTTTATATAGAAGACTTGACATAGAGTAGGTGAGGAATTGAGGTGATAAGCTGCAATAAATATGAGTGGTACAAGTGAGAGACCCTAACGTTTAGATAAGGGCAGTGATGTGTGGCTAAGTCACAAGCGTAACAAGAGCATTAAGAGGTGTGCCGAGATGGTATGTTACCAGATGAAGTTCCAATTAAGTTATAATTTTTCATGTTTGCCTAGATTTCATAATTGAGTTGTCAATGGAATAGGTCCATAGCTTTCAAGTGTTAGCTTTAGACCTAAGGGGGAGATGATATGATGAGAAATCAAGTCAAATGTTGAGAATTTCCTAAGGAGATGGTTAGAAGGAGTTCATGGAGTTGTTAGATTACTAAGCTTGAATATAGTAAGAGTAAGCCGTTCCATACCCAATCCAGTCGTCATTCGAGGACGAATGATCCCAGGGGGGAGATATTGTAACACCCCAGAAAATTTTTCAAACTAAGACTCGAACCGTTCATCGTAGTGAGTGAGATTTTACCAAGGAATTAAAAATTTCTTAAGTGTTAAGGTCACTAGATGTAGAACCTTTAGTTCCAAAAAGAACTAAATTGGAAATAGAAAAATCTGAAATTTTGCAAATTATGCTTAAGTTATGAGTTTTGGGTCAACTTCAAATGACCATAACTCTTAGTACAGGATGTGTTAAGTGTTCCATAAGATAGAAAATGAAAGGTCTTTGAATTATCTTTCTAATTCTAGTACGTTTGCCAAGTTTCAAGTTCAGATGAGTGAGATATGCCCTTTTGAAGTCAAGTTGTCCAGTTAAGGAAAGTTACCCGAAAAATAATGAGGGGTATTTTGGTCTTTTCCATACCCAATAAGATTTAATTCATTTTTAGTAATGTTTTAGGGGTCTAATCTGATAAGGTTCATTTTTATAATCCTAATATATTCATAGGGTTTTAGTTGACAGTTCAAGAACAGAAAAGAAGAGAAAATAGGAGTAAAGTGGAAAGGATCAAGGCGTTCGTCGAGATTCTTGGGTTTCGTAGCGTATTTTCGCAATGAGTTAATGCCTAAGAGGTATGTGAGTTTACATAGTGTTGGGTTTGTTCACCCAGACGCTAATCATGTTATTTTCAACGAAATTTCATTCTTGAAGTTGAAAGATTAGAGTTCTTGATGAGTTATCTTGAGAGGTGTTCTTGAAGTTCATCCTAAATCTTATTGTGTTGGGGTTTTGATGATTTATTCAGATGAAAGTGAGTGTTTTGAGGTCTGTATTGAGTAGATTAGAGTGTACTTATGTTAGGTAAACAAATCCAAGTGATTGGGGAAGAAACCGTTTGATTTTAGGGGAGTTAGGGTTAGAAAACGAGCAAAGAAATTCATCACGCCAGCTAGTGTGCCCCAAATTATGTCCTATAGTTTAGGGGCAGGAGCCTCGCGCCACTCAGTGTGCCAGGGTCACCTTCCCCGTCCAAGTTGCAGTCGGTTGCTCCGTTTGAGTTCTTTTAAAGTGTACCTTCACTCCCATTCAATTCTAACTACTCTAAGCTACTTCTAAAAACCTAGAAATCATTCATAAAATGAATCATAACCTTGAAATCATAATTTAAATTCAAGGAAGTGTTAAGATTTAAGTCTTGAGAGTTTTTCGAACATTTTGAGAAAGTCCCTTTGAGACTATTTGAGGGGTCTTCTACAATTTCCAATAACTTGTTTCAAGACTCGAGCAAGTGAGTATAAGAATGAGGAGAATGCATTCATGAGTCTACTTTATCATCACAAGATCCTTCATATCATGAACCATAACTCTTGAATTCATTATTCACATTCAAGAGAGAGTTAAGAGTAGAGTTCAAGAAAGCTTTTGAGTTCAATTGTGAATCCTTTGAGATCAACCATTGATTTGAACTAAGTTTTTAGAAAGTAAGTATGAGAATGGGAAGTGTTGTATACATGAGTTCCATATTGTTATGTAGACCCTCGAGTCGAGTCGTTCATACCCATAATTTCCGCATGAACTCCATAAGTTGAGTATCTTTGAGAGGAGTAGTATCTTCAACTTCTAAGTCTTGAGTATTGAGTTCCTAATCATTTTGGGATTATATTCCTATTCATGGGGCTACTACATGTTACCCATGGAGGTCCTTGAGTTGAGTAGTTCATGCCCATAACTCCGCATAAACCCTATAACTCGAGCAGTCTTGAGATGAATAGTATCTTTAAGTCCTTGAGTTGAGAAGTTCATGCTCATAATTCAGCATGAACTCTTTGAGTTGAGCGTTCTTGAAATGAGTAGTATCATTGAAATTCTTGAGTTTCAAGTATTGACTTCAATCTATGGTTATTAAATACCTTGAATTGAGTCGTTCACGTCCATAATTCAGCATGAACTCTATTTTAAAAGTCCTTTGCAAATGCTGTAAACTTTTTTTAAGAATTGAGTTTTGATTTGAGTAAAGAGTAAAAAGTGAAGTTCATTTCTTCAAAAGAGTATATGGGACTATGTATCCCCATAGAGTAAACATTTTCACATTTAAACAAGAAAGGAAACGCTGATTTCCAAAAGAGCCTTTGAGCTAGTTTTTCAGTAAAGAGTAAATGTTTTCATATTTAAACAAGAAAGGAAACACCAATTTCCAACAGAGGCTTTGAGTTAATATTTCTGTAAAGAGTAAATGCTTTCTTGTTTAAGCAAGAGAGGAAACACTAATTTCCAAGAGGGCCTTTGAGCTAGTTTTTGAGTAATTATCTCAAACCACAGAAAGAGTTATGTTTTTAAAAATATGAGCTAGTTATATTTTGGGAGTAGTATTGAGCACCGATATGTGGGAGAGTTTAGATAACTCACAGCCCCTATAAACCATGTAGCCAACGTGGGTAGAAAAGGGTTTACTCGTACATTCAATGTAATGATCCATTTGGCCTGCATCATTTCAAGATGTAGATACATGTACTCAGAATCATCAACAGGCGTTTCATTGATACCACATGCAATTCGAGTTAGCTATGGTGATCATCCTTGCTTCCGGAGGGTTCCACTTGTACTTTCAGTTATATTAGTTGTTAGGATATCGTGGGTCTTTTCCAGACTTTCATCTTTGTTAGTTAGAGGCTTCATAGATAGACAATAGAGTTCGAGAAGTTTGTTTCATTTATTTTGTTAAATGTTTTAAAGACTTAAGTTGCCTATTTTATGGAGAGTTGTATATATTATTTTTATTTAGTTTTATGCTTTATATGCTTGAGTTAGTCTGCCACTTGTAGTTAGCCATGATGAGGGTTCGCTTGGGGAGCAGCATGGTTCTCGAGTGCCGGATACGTCTAAGGTGTAGGCTCGGGTCATGACAGAAAGAATGACCAAAAATACAAGATGAAGTGCAATGTGAACATTGTTGATCGCCTAACATGAAGGGAGAATCACCACCGGAGCATGAACTCATTAAAATTGACAGTGCATAGCACTTGTGTCTACCAAAGAAAGTCGGTGAACTCCAGTAGAGAAGGCGATGCTCTGAGATTGAGTGGTGGTCCTACTACATATCGCCCAAAGTGAAAGTTTGCAAGGCCAAAATTAATGCTCAAAAAGCGGACAAAGGTGGTATTCGACTTTTCACCGAACGTGAAATGTTTTTTTAAGCAAGTTCGCCAACTGAGGTTCAAACACATACACATACATACATATGTATATATATATGTATATATATGTATATGTATGTATGTACATATGTATACATACATATATACATACATACATATATGTATGTATGTACATATGTATACTTACATATATACGTACATACATATATGCATCAGTATATATATACATATACTAGATTTTTGACACGTGCGTTGCACGTGATTATCAATTCAAAAAATTTAAGCGATGATTTGAATAATAAGGTTTGCACTAAATAATATTACAGATTATTTTGTTAATGTTCAATGTGGATCATCATATATATATGTGTTATTAACACGAACCTATGAAGATGGTCAATGAAAATTTTTATTAGTTAAATGCAATAATGTATATATTTATTTCAGTTTAATGAGGTTCATTCATGTACTCAGTCGTATCTCACTAATATTACCTTATAGACGATATTTGTTGTGTATTGTTCTTGTCATCTAACCAGATGTGCTTTGCATATGTATTCCACTTAATCTGTTTAGATGTCATATGAACATGTGGAGAACAGCAACATTTTATTATTTAGAACAATTTTCGTATATTAATATTTATTTTATAAGTTATAACATAATAGAGACGTTCTTTTTGTTGACTCTCATATTTGACTTCTTGATTGTCTATGTACATAAATCAAAGATAGATATCTGACTGCCCATAGTTAACTGAGAAGGGTTTCCTTTTTTTTACCAAAAAACTAAAAATTAATTAAAGAATATATTCTATCTGTGAAATCATATATATAATCACATGTTTATCTTACACCCAAAAAAGATATAGTTCATATACTTGTAAAAAAATTTCAATTTATTCAACCAAACATGATTCGTTCAAGGAAAAATAACAACACCGTGTTTTCACATATATAGGGGTGGTATAATAATATGAAAAATTATTGGTCAAAAGTTAATAGAAGGAAAGATGAAAGATAGAAATAATTAATGTAATAACTATGAGAATTCATAATATTATAACTAAAGAAAGTAAAAGAGACATTTGCAATAATTACTAATAACTAAGAGAATTTAAAATGTTATAACTAAAGAATTAATGTGCAATAGATGATTTCTAATAAATTTTATACTTACATAAATAAATAGGACTTTTAATAATGTTAATATTTATTTTATAGTTATTATATTTTAATTTAGTTTAGGAACAAAATGAAAATGCTTTTTTCATATACTGAATATAAAATTTATTTTGTTAATGATAAATTTTAAATGATTCATATATATTCACATATTTTCACATTTATTGTGATTTTTTTTTTTAAAAAAAGAACTCGGAAAATTTTAAAATAATATGTTTTGATGTTAGAAGATCTTGTTAACTTGATAATATATTTGTGACATATATAAATATCTACCCATATATATATCTCAAGAAAATATATATCTCATAAAAATTAGCAATTAAATAAATAATGAAAATTAAACTAATACAGACTTCAACTGGCGTTATTAAAAGTCATATGAACTTTTCTTTGTAAAAAATACTGATATATATTAGGAAATAGTAAATTAGTAAAACAAAAGAGCAATGTTTACATAGTAATAACGATTTTAAAGTAAACTTCCTACAATCTAAATCACATAAGTAACATTGATAAATAATGTTATTCTTTTGTCTTAAGAACAAAAAAAATCGTGATAATTCTCTAACTCTTGAGAAGTTTAATTATTTTGGAAAAAGATATTTAGAAACATATATCTAAATCAGAAGAGAATTTTTTAACAAAAACAAATTAATTTGGACTATAATAAAAATTAAACTAATACAAACTTCCACTGGCGTTATTACAAGTCGTATGAACTTTTCTTCGTCGAAAATACTGAAATACTAAGAAATAGTAAATTAGTAAAACAAAAGGGCAATGTTTATATAGTAATAACTATTTTGAAGCAAACTTCCTGATAATCTAAATCGCATAAGTAGCATTGGTAAATAAATTCATTCTTTTGTCTTGGGAATCAATAAAAAATAAATTGTGACAATTCTCAAACTATTGAGAAGCTTAATAATTTTGGAAAAAAATATTCAGAAGCATATATCTACATCACAAGAGAAATTGTTAACAAAAAAAATGAATTTACACCAATCAAAATTAAACTAATACAAACTTCAATTGATGTTATTACAAGTCATATAAACTTTTCTTCGTCGAAAATATTTAAATATTAAGAAATAGTAAATCAATAAAACAAAAGAACAATGTTTACATAGTAATAACTATTTTGAAGCAAACTTCTTGACAATCTAAATCGCATAAGTAGTACTGATAAATAAAGTCATTCTTTTGTCTTGAGCTTAAAAATATAAATTGTGACAGCTCTCTAACTCTTGAGAAGTTAAATAACTTTTGAAAAAGATATTCAGAAGTATTTATCTACATCACAAGAGGAATTGTTAACAAGAAAAATGAATTTAGACTACATCATGTTAACTCATATATTGGAACATTAAAAACTAATGTATATACTAAGCAAAAATATATTTATTATATCATCAAAATTATTTTCCTCAAGTACTCGAGGTTAAGGAATATACCTCTAAGGATAGAACAATTTACTTCAACAGAATAGTGGTACCTCATATGCCACTAAACTTAGAACTCACTCAACGACAATTAATCACACAAATTTTTTTAAAATGCAAGAAGAAGATAAAGAGTAGAAGATTAAAAAAAATTGTGGTTGAAATATGAGAGGAAACCCCTTTATTTATAGTCAACAAAGGATAGCATGAACAAGTGTTTTTTTGTGTCTTATCTGAAAAGTCATGACCTTTCCGAGAAGTCACAACTCTTTTGAAAAGTCACAACTTATTGAAAAAGTCACAACTCTTTGGAGAAGTCACAACTCTTTGGAAAAGTCACAACTCTTTGGAAAAGTCACAACACATAGAAAAATCACAACCCTTTGAAAAAAATCACAACTTATCAGAAAAATCACAACCTAAGTTAGGGATATTATAGTAATTTAACATTCAAGTTAGGAGTTCATGTTTTTAAGGTTATATATATATGTATATATATATATATATATATATATCATCGACAGACACTTAAAGTTGTCCGCATAATTAACTTAGACACCTGAATTCAGGCTTCTACCTATTAAACACCTCTACCCCTTTAAATTTGAACCATTTGAACATTTTTTAGACAATCAGTTAAAAGTATAAAATGAGTGAAACACACTCGTGGTGACGTCGTAATTTGAAAAATCAAATTATGACATGTGTTATTTAGATTAAAAAAATTATTTTAAAAAATATTATAATGTGAAGGAAAAAGAAAATTACTTCCTATTAAAAAAAGTTTAAAATAATCGCTAATTCCGACCTACGGACCTACCACCCAAATATTCTACCACCATATCCCTGTCCATGGACATCCATTCCAACTCTTCAATATTGTTCAAAATCTCCGGCAACATTGAAATCTCCAATAATTTCAAGCATTAATGCGTCAAACTGCACCTCACATAATAACATGAAAAAAGATATAGATTTCTTATTGTTCTATCCATTTAGATTATTATTTTGCTTCTACAATGGTAAAAACAAGAGTAAATTCGAGAAATTCACTCTAAAAAAAAGTGTTAAGGACATACGCGACAACTCAAAAGATGAAGAAAGGTTAGAGTTAAAATATTATAACGATTATGTGGAACTTCATCATTTTCGTTGTCATCAGACTTATCGTATTGGGTTTTTGTTCTTGTTCTTATTTCTCCTCCGAGGAGTAGCCTTGTATGAGTGAGATATTCATCGTCACCAGCCGGCAGGTCCGAATAAGCCCATCGAGTTCCTTCTGCCCAACCATAAGTCTCACAAAATAAGAGTTAAAGTTACAAATTTGTAAGTTAGTTTGTTTCCATAAATCAACAATATGGCAAAGATCCAAAAAAATGAAAAAGAAAGAAATTTTAAAACATTCTAGATTTGAAGAAAAAAACTAACAAGTAGCGACTTTAATGGCAAAGGTGGCGGTGGTTCCTCAAAAGAAGAGGAAGAAATGGATGTGATGATATGATGGTTGGATAAAAAGTGGAAGAAGAAGAAGAGTGTTACTGGTGTATAATTCCGGCGGCGACGGTAGTTGCTGCTTGGTGGTAAGGTGGATTTATAATGGCAGCAAACACAAGGAAGAAGACAAAAACATTTATTTAAATAAGTCCAATCTAGATGCTTTCACGCGCTCGTTGTCCGTGAATCACAATCAAACTACCATGTAGGCAGAAAATGTTCAAATGGTTCAAATTCGAAAGGGTAAATGTGTTCAATAGGTACAAACTTCAATTTGGGTGTCTATGTGAATTATGTGGACAACTTTAAGTGACTGTCTATTACTTAAGATATATATATATACATACATATATATATATATATATATGTATAGATGTATGTATGCATGTATGTATGCAACATAAACTTGAACTTGATAAAAAAGGAAACATACTTACCTCTTCTCAACTCACTCAAGAATAAGATACTCAACTCAAAGTTATGATACTCAAATCAAAGGTATGATACTCAACTCAAAGGTATGATACTCAACTCAAAGGTACTCAGCTCAAGGTACTCAACTCTGGATACTCAACTAAAGATAAAGCAACAATAAAAGATGCAATATAAAAAGCTTTTAAAATAGTAAATAGCAACACAATGTATTGAAGAATACAATAACAACTCAATTTGTATATAATAAAATATAATATAACTTTGTGGGAGTTTCTCTAACCGACAACCATCACTATGAGCTATTTGATGATACAACGTCTCGCCCACTCTGTCCTATAGTTTTTCACGATATAAGACCTCTCAACTAAGTGGATCCACTAGTCTATGCTAAAAAGCATTAATGAATCATCTAAAAAGTATGACCCTTTCTATCTACATTGGCTACATGGTTTATGGAGACTTGAGTTCTTATGAACTCGTCCCCATATCGGTGCTCAATACTACTCCCAAAATATACGCAGCTCATCTGTTTAAAAACATAACTTTTTCTGTGGTTTGAAATAATTACTGAAAAACTAGCTCAAAGGCTCTCTTGGAAATCTTAGTTTAATTTCATCTTAAATGTGAAAACATTTACTCTTGGGAATACTTAGTTCCCATCTATCATTTTAAATAAAATGAACTCAACTCTGCTCTTTCTCAAAAACATTTCAAATATCATATTGTAATATGATCATTGATGATTCGGGAAGTCATACTGCATAAACATTGATTGTATATTTAGATACCATACTGCTCATACATTGATGGCATACTTGATTGTCATACTAATCATGTTTTAGAAAAATCTTTTCTCAAAACTCATCTTTACTTTCTCAAAATTCAGTTTAAGAACTCAAGTGTTGGCTTTAAAAAGTTTTTTAAAATTTACAATTCAGATCATAAGGTTCATGTTGAATTATGAACATGAACGACTCAACACAAGGATATTAATAACATTAAAGAACCTCAGTACTCTGAACTCAAGACTCAATGATACTACTCATCTCTATATTGCTCGACTCATAGGGTTCATGCGGAATTATGGGCACGAACAACTCAACTCAAAAGGGTTAGGAACTCAATACTCAAGACTTAGAACTTGAAGATACTACTCCTCTCAAAGATGCTCAAATTATGATGTTCATGCGGATTTATGGGCATGAACGACTAGGCTCGATGGTCTACATAATAATTTGGAATTCGTGTATACGACTCTTCTCATTTTCATACTTACTTCCTCAAAACATAGTTCAAATCGATAGTTGATCTTAAAGGATTCACAATTGAACTCAAAGACTTTCTTGAACTTTACTATTAATTCTCTCTTGAATGTGAATTATGAATTCAAGAGTTATGGTTCATGATAAAAAGGATCAACTGATGATAAAGTAGATTCAAGAATACATTCTCCTCATTATCATACTCACTTTCTCAAGTCTTGAAACAAGTTATTAGAAATTGTAGAAGACTCCTCAAAAAGACTCTAAGGGACATTCTCAAAATGTTCGGAAGAACTCTCAAAACTTAACTCTTAGCTCTACCTTGTATTTGAATTATGACTTCAAGGTTGTTATTTGTGATAGGAAAGATCTCATGATGTTTAGGAGTGTTTTTAGATAGAAACGATCAAGAAATCACTGTCTCGAAGCAAGTCCGCGACGCGGAGATGTGTTTTACTATTTGGTTGCGAAATAAATTTTGAGGTAGAAGGCTGAGATTTATTTTTTGAATCACATTAGAAGAAAATATAAGTGTAGATAAAAAATTTAACTATCTATATGGTGTGTGTGTGTGTGTATATATATATATATATTAATACTTAACAAAAATACACAAACTAAATATTCTGTTTAATTTAAATTTACATGAATTAATCGGTTTATTGAATTATGAATATGGATAGTACATATTCTTAAATAAATATAATAATTTTGAAAGGAACCAATTTAAAATTTTAATTTAATTTTTTTTGGAAAAATGAATAACACTTGAAACCACAAGTCACATAACTAGTTCATTGCATGAGATTATCAAAATGTTGTTTCTACGTATGTGTCATGCTTTGAAGCTACCCCCTTGACGTAACACGGGACCTAGGATCACGGGTGACCCCAAACTAACCATGAACTGACATATCATAAACATACTTAAGGATTTACTAAAATGAGAAATATTGTGCCGAAGCTTTAAATCAATATATAAACTGAAATGTGGAATACCCAATATTGATCTTAATAACATACTGAATAAGAGTTTACAATACTAGATTATAACTCAAAATATTAGAACATATTCTAGCTATGTCTGAAATAAGCCTCTAACTGATTAGAGATGTTGGGACATTCCCCCAGCTAACTCAAGCAAAAATGAAACTGAAATTAAAAGAAAACATGTTTATCGTCCTCGAAGAATGAGAACTCATCACTGATTCTGTTGAATAAGGATCAGGGACCGATCTACACGCAATCTGAATGTTGAGGACCTAAACCTACATCACGAGAAGATGTAGCGTAGAGTATGCGTCAATACTTGAAAAGTACTGAGGATGCAGGATAGGATAAATCTGAACAATATACATAACTGAACAAAACATACTGAGCAATGATATAAGATGAACATGATGAATGTATTGAACATACTAGATATGAACTAAATTGAATGTAATGACCAAGTACATAACATGTTGAAACTGTATACTGAAAATGTAACTGGTAACCTAGTCAATGCACTAGAATGTGACTGTGGGAGCTTTTTTCTACCGACATAAAACCATGTGAGCTAAACGTGGAGTCCGATGTATACTCCCCATCAAGAGGACTCAATATACCTTGCCAGAGGTATAGAGGCATGCGCGGCGTGATCACTAAAATGTTGCCCACAGAGGGGACTTATAAACATACGGGGGCACGTAGTTCTTGGACTTTGAGGGTGGCTGACCCTAGTCCAACTCGGTACTAAGCCTACTCCCAACTAGAATGTGTACCAATACAACATAACTACAAATAAACAAGATAGCTCAAGATTCTAACATGCTAACGGAAAATGCAACATTAAGTAATGATAAAGAGACATTTGAAAACTGAGGCATGTATATTTGTTTATTTGTCCTAGCTAGTGTAATTCATGAACTAAACGAACTACACAACTAGGGTTCTGAGTTTCATGCAAGAATCAACGCAAAAACGTTACTAAGACATGATAATATGATAAAGAATGTTACAACAACTAAATCATAGCAATTATCTGAAGTTCTAGAAACCCTAGGTCTAGATAATCTGAAGGGAATCAAGAATCTGACTGAATTCTAGGGACCTAATGGGTGAAAGGAACCCACTAGTTAAATCCCACATACTTGGTGACAAATTTCATGGAGAAATCTTTCAATTTCAAGGCTGGAACCGAAAAACACCTTGTTGCTATTCTTGAGGATGCTAATGCTTGAATTCTCTTCTTTTTGCTCTAGTTTTTGTAAAATTAGGTGAGTGATCGATTAGGGTAAGTTCTGATTAAGTTTGTAGGCTCAAAATGACCAAAACTACGTAGTTTAGGGGTTAAACGACATAGTTTAGGTGTCTAATGCATAGGGGTAAAGACCAAAATGACCCCACTTAAAATCTGACGGGGTCTGACCGCAGATGCAATGACGGACCGTAACAAAAACCACGGTCCGTTGTATGGGTCGTGGTTCTTAGGCCATTGACGACTGGTTCTTGGACCTTCCCTCTATGGTCCACTTCACAGACTGTATGAAGGATCACGGACCGTGAAGGCCCCCGTGGTCCTTCACTTGGGCTAGGGGCCTACTGGCTTGGCTTCACGGGAGCCACCACGGCCCGTCATCAAGACCACGGCCTATGAAAGGTCCCGTGGTTCGATGTCTGAGCCTGGTGGGTTCTGCCTTGCTTTCACAAGCCTCCCAACAGCTCATATGGTGGTCCATGACCCATGAGGGGTCCCGTGGTCCATCATTTCTGGGCTGGTTGTGAATCCATAGACAGGTCGACGGACCGTGGTTCCATTCACGATCCGTGAACCCTGTCGTGGTTCACCCATTTTCTGGTGTTCTGGTCTGATAAGTCCTGAGGTGTTACAATATGTCTTCTATATATTTCTTACAATGCCTTACATAATGGTAATACAAGTGGTAGACATGTATACACACATAGTTAGAAACATACAACCAGCCTAACAAGGAACTCAAGGCAATCAAAAACTAGAGAACCACTTGGTCATTACTTCATCTCCACCCTAACATCACATAACATTATTATCTAACCATATAGATTCCATGTCTGAAGGCCTATACATGACATGTACGAACCTTTACAAGATATAATGCACTAATATGGGTCTAACCACTAAATTGAAGGAAACATAGCCTACCTAAGTGTCAAACAACAAGTGATGAACCTTGCCCATGAATTTGACTCTGCAGAAGTCACCTTTGATGAATGAGCATTGGAAAATCCTTAGACTATCGACTTCCGTGCGCGATAATTCTTCCCCTTCATTGCTGACTTGGACTAAGTGCCTTTGGATGGTTTATGGAGCAGCCATCGTCTATTTTATCCTTGCAAAAGTTGGAGAAAATAGAAGACGATAGATTAATTAGGTTTCTAAATTTTTGGCATCTCTCTATAGCGAGACTCAAACTGTTATAGTTGCACCGCCAGAACGAGAATCATCCCGCTATGGTGGGCTGACATCAACCTAGCCCAAAATTCAATTTGGCCAAAATAGTCATGTGATAAAAAATTTAAAATTCTTACACCACACTTTTGAACTTTTGGGACTCCGCACGAGGTGCCCTTTAGTACTAATGAATCAGATCATTACAATGTTAGAGGCTAATTTCAATGATAATATCTTCTTAAAGTAGTAACAAGAACCTCTTAACCATTTTTTCTAATTTTTAAAGACTTAATCTATTAGTCTTTTTAAATTAAGTTTTCTTAATTTGTTTATAAAATTAAGTGACAACTCTTTCTAAGTATTTTCTGAATTATTTATAATTATAACATTTCCAAAGTAGTAAAACTACAGCACAATACCCATTGTGTACAACATTTTTAATCAAGTTTATAAATGAAAATGATGTAATTCCAAATCGAGACTTATCTACACGATAGTTGACAAAAACAGGAGAATTAAGAACTAAGAATTAGTTAAGCCAACAAGCATTGTAAATCTAAGGATTAGTACTGAAATAAATTAAGTGTTAAATCATACCTTGTGTATTTTAGATAAAATATATAAAGGACATGCATTTTTATGGAATAATTCAACTACAGGTCTAAAGTGTATTATAGAGCACAATATTATTTGAATTTTATATATTAATTTAATGTTATTGGGAAATTTTTTCAATATTACTTAAAGTAAGTCTTGAAAATAAAATTGAAAATGATAAAAAGGATGCCAAAAAGGAAAGTAAGTGTCACGACCCGAGCCTACACCCTGGAAGTGGCCGGCACTCGAGAACCATTTCTGGTCTCCAAGCGAACCCTCATCTTGGCTAACTACAAGAGAAAGACTAACTCAAGCATACAAAGCTTAAAACAAAATAAAATTCATGAAGCTCAAACAAAAAGCTTTAACTCAAATGAAAAACTTTGAATAAAAATAATATATTCAACTCGCCACAAATAGGCAAGTTAAGTCTTTAAAACATTAAAAAAAATACATGAACAGATTTCTTATAACACCTCGCTATTTGAAAAAACTAGAAAGAGCTAGAATTAGAAAGAGTCATTTTTGGAAAGAATGAAAAATCTGGAAAATTGGTTAAGTTATGTTAAGTTTGAGTTTTGGGTCAACTTCAACCGTCCATAACTTCTAGCTCAGGATGAGTTAGGTGTGCTACCAGATACCGTAAGAAATATATTTGAATTATCTTTCCAACGCCACCAATTTTTCTCAATTATGAATTTGTATTAGTGAGATATGTCCATTTGAAGTTGCGCTGTCTAGATAAGGAAAGTCAAAACCGTATTTTGGAAAGGTATTTTGGTCTTTTCCATACCCGATTAATTAATTTCGTTTTTAGAAGTTGAATTGGGGTCTAATCATAATTGGATCAGTTTACACATTTACCAAAACACGCTAGGGCTTGGAGAAAAGAGATAAGAGGAGAAAGGAGAAGAAAGGTTCCAGATTCGTCAAGTTCTTGCGATTTTGGTTGTAGATTTCTCCAAGGATTCAATTCTACGAGGTATGTGAGATCACATAGTGTTGGTTTAGTTAAACTATGCTCTAATGATGATTCAATTCAGCGTAATTGTGTTTTTGAAAGAAAAGATTATGAGTTCTTGATGAAATTTGTTTAAGTTCTTGTGGGTTCTTGTTGTTGAAGTTGTTGAGAAGTTTCTTGAATTTAATTCATGAGATTTGGTGTGATTTTGAGTATATTCTTATATATTTTGTTGATATATTCGCATCTAAGTGTTTGGGAAAAGAACCAATTGAATCTAGAGGGTTTAGAGTTGAAAAACGAGCAAGAAAATTTGGGGATTTTCTGGGAAAGGGGTCTGGGGGGCCGCGCCTCTCAGAGCACATCAAAGGGAACTCTGAAGTTTGGGCTCTGGGGCGCCGTGCCAGCCAGTGCACCCCAACCCAACTTCTGAAGTTTACCCCCCGGCGCCCCGTGCCACTCAGAGCGGCAGGGTCACCAGGCCTTCTACCTTTTCCCACTTCTTTCCGTTTGAGTTCCCTAGCAACCTACCTAAGTTTACTAGTTTATTTCTATACTCTAAGGTACATCTAAACATCATGAAATCATCCATAAACATGAGATCATGAGCATTGAATCCCTAATTCTATTCAAGGAAAGTTAAGAGAAGTTCATAGAGTTTTCCAAAAGTATTTTACAAACATTTTAACTTTATTTTAAGGCTTGAGTTTTGAGTTGATTAAATATTAAGAGTAAATTTCATTTCTTCAAAATATTATAGGGGAACTAAGTATTCCCAAGAGTAGAAATGTTTTCACATTTGAACAAAAGAGGAAACATCGATTTCCAAGAGAGCCTTTGAGCTAGTTTTGAGTAATTATCTCAAATCACAGAAAGAGTTTTTGTTTTTAAATCATATGAGCGGAGTATATTTTTGGAGTACTATTGAGCATCGATATGGAGACGAGTTCATAGTAACTCAAGTCTCCATAAACCATATAGCAACCGTTGGTAAGAAAGGGTCATACTTTTTAGATGATTCCTTAGTGATTTTTAGCATAGACTAGTGGATCCACTTAGTTGAGGAATTCTATATCACGACAACGTATAGGACAGTTCTAGTAGTGTGGGCGAGACGTTGTTTCATCACTTTAGCTCATAGTGGTAGTTGTCGGTTAGAGAAACTCCCACAATAATATATTACTTTATATGTAAACTGAGTTGCGAATGTATTTCTTTAATACATTGAGTTGTAACCTATTATTTTGAATGATTTGTATAAACTGCGTCTTTATTGTTTTTTTACTTTGCATTTGAGTTGAATATCCATGAGTTGAATAAAGTTAAGGTAAGTGTTCTCTTAAGATTTCATTTCTAGCTTATGTCATTATTAATTTTCCCCTCGCATGCTCGTACATTAAATGTACTAATGTCATTTAGCCTGCATCATTTTATGATGCAAATACAGGTAGCCAGGATCAACATTCGTCGATCTAGTTGAGCACTCATAGTCAGTTTGTGAGCCTTCTTGCTTTCAGGAGGACCCCTTTTTACATTGTTTTTACTACTTCGGTTGTTAGGATGATCGGGGGTCTTATCCCGACATCCCTCTTTGTTTTACAGGCTTCATAGATGTATAGTTATAGTTCTTTAGTCTTTCCATTTTTAGTTGTTGATGTTTAGAATTTAGTTTCCATTTCGTCTAGTCTAATATTTCTGACGATGTTGCATGAGTTATCTTTTAAGACTGTTTTCTTGTTATCTAAGTCTTCTGCTATAATTTATGCCAGGCAAAGGGTTCGCTTGGGGCCAGCAATGGTTATCGAGTGGCAGTCCCACCCAGGGTGTAGGCTCGGGGCGTGACAAACTTGGTATCAAAGCACAAAGTTCAAGAGACCTAGGGAGTCTATGAAGTCGTGTCTGTAGAGTCCTACTTATCTGTGTTAAGCGCGCCACATCTATAATTAGGAAGCTCCAAAATTTTTGAATTTCCTTCACTTCTTTCACACTCATTTCGTGAGATAGAGTTTATCTCTATAAAGTCTCTCTCTAACTCGTGCTTGTGCGTGTCTTTTAGTTGATCATGCCTCCACGAAGAGCTATTCGAGGTCGTCCTGCTAAGAGGAATGTTGAGAAGCAAGGGGTACCTAATGCACCAGAAGTGCAACCCCAAGGAGAGATCACCAATTCTGAATTTCGGGAAGCAATTCGAATAATAAGTCAAGTTGTGACCAACCATGTTGGGAAACAAAAAGGGGCTCGACAAGAAGAGGCTGATACTTCGAGGATTCCCGAGTTCTTGAGGATGAATCCTCCAAGCTTCACTGGTTAAAGCACTACTGAGGATCTGGAAATTTTGTTAAGGAATTGCAAAAAGTGTTTGAGGTTATGCACGTTGTTGATGCTGAGTGAGTGGAACTAGCTGCATATCAAATGAAGAATGTTGTCAGGACTTGGTTTGACCAGTGGAAGAAGAGTAGGGCTGAGGATGCACCGGTTTTGAGTTGGGTTGTGTTCAAGAGTGCTTTCTTGGGGTGTTTCTTTCCCTGCGAACTGAGAGAAGCCAAGGTACGGGAATTCCTGACCCTTAAGCAAGATTCACTAAGTGTTCATGAGTATGGTTCAGTTCACCCAACTTTCCCGATATGCTCCAGAGATGGTTGAGAATATGAAGAGCGGGATGAGTCTATTTGTTGTTGCGTTGTACCGTCTATCAAGCAAAGAGGGCAAGACAACTATGTTAATATGAGACATGGGTATAGCAAGGTTGATGGTTTATGTGCAGCAAGATGAGGAAGAGAAGCTGGGGGATAGGGAAGATTTTAGAAACAAGAAGGCTAAGACTGGGAATAAGTCTGGATAGCAGAGGAGAAATGTGAACTGTTCTTCCTTTCAACAAAAGCAAAAGGGATCAGCTTCATCATCTGCTAGTGCACCTGAAACAAAGGTGAATACAATAGTCAGAATTCACAGCACTTTAGAGCTAGACCTGCACAGTGTTAGGGTAGTGTGGCACAATGAGGTAACTTGGCTCCTACATGTGCTAAGTGTGGTAGGAACCACCCAGGTAATTGTCGCGATGGCTCCATAGGTTGTTTCAAGTGTGGAAAAGAGAGTCACTTCATGAAAAAGTTTCCTAAGAACCGGCAAGGTAAGGAGAATCAGGGCAATAGAGCCCAATCTTCATTAGTTGCTCCACCAGACATAACTGCATCTAGAGGAGCTACTTCAAGGGCAGGCAGAGGAGCAAACCATCTTTTTGCTATCATAAGTCATCAAGAGCAAGAGAATTCTCCAGATGTTGCCACTGGTATGCTCAAAGTCTTTACGCTTAGTATGTATGATTTGCTAGACCCAGGAGCGAGTTTAGCAAATCATCTTTTCTGGCTTCTTATATTGCAATGATATTTGATGTTCTTCCTAAGAAACTTTGTGAGCCCTTTTGTGTTTCTACACTTGTTGGTGAGTCTATTCTAGCGGAGAGAGTCTATCATGATTATACCATTTCCGTCAATCACAAGAACACCAGGACTGATTTAGTTGAGTTATACATGGTAGATTTTGATCTTATTCTTGGTATGGACTGGCTTCATGCCTGTTATGCCTACATTGATTATAGAACTCGATTTGTCAAGTTCTAGTTTCCAAATGAGCCATTTATGGAGTGGAGTAATAGTTCAGCAGTGCCTAAGGGTCATTTCATTTTGTACATTCAGGCAAGAAATTTAGTTTCCAAAGGTTGTGTCTATCACTTAGTCTGAGTTGATGACTCTAGTGTAGAGACACCTCCTATTGAGTCACTTTCAGTAGTGAGTGAGTTTCCAAAAGTCTTTCCTGATGATCTACTCGGAGTCTCTCCTGAGAGAGAGATAGACTTCGGCATATATATTTTTTTGATACTCGTCCTTTATCTATTCCGCCATATAAGATGGCTCCAGCAGAGTTGAAAGTGTTAAAATAACAGTTGAAAGATCTCCTTGATAAGGGTTTTATTAGACCAAATGTCTCACCTTGCGGCGTTCTGGTCTTATTTGTGAGGAAGAAAGATGGTTTCCTTAGAATATGTATAGATTACCGTCAATTGAACAAGGTTACCATGAAGAATAAGTATCCTCTTCCGAGAATTGATGATATTTTCAATCAACTTCAGGGTACTACATGTTTCTCTAAGATAGACCTCAGATCAAGCTACCATCAGTTGAGGGTAAGGGAATGTGACATTCCAAAGACAGCATTCAGGACCCGTTATGGTCATTATGAGTTCCTAGTTATGTCCTTCGGTTTAACTAATGCACCTACAACATTCATGGACCTTATGAATAGTGTATTCAAGACTTATTTAGATACGTTTGTTATTGTATTCATTAATGACATACTAATCTATTCGAGGAATGAGGAAGATCATGATAGCCATCTCAGAAGAGTTCTCCAAACTCTAAGGGATAGAGAGTTGTGTGCTAAGTTCTCGAAATGTGAGTTTTGGCTTGAGTTTGTGGGATTCTTAGGCGACATTGTTTCCGGTGATGGAATTAGAGTTGATATTCAGAAAATAGAGGCAGTGCAGAATTGGTCTAGACACACATATCCAATTGATATTAGGAGTTTCTTGGGGTTGGCTGGATATTATAGAAGATTCGTAAATGGGTTCTCATCTATTTCATCCCATTTGATCAAGTTGACTCAGAAAACAGTGAAGTTTCAATGGTTTGAAGCTTGTGAGAAAAGCTTTCAGAAATTGAAAAAAAGGTTGATTACTACCTTGGTATTGAACTTACCTGAAGGTACTCAAGGTTTTTCGTATATTATGATGTGTCTAGAGTTGGGTTGGGTTGTGTGTTAATGCATAATGGCAAAGTTATAGCTTAAGCCTCCAGACAGCTTAAGGTTTACCAGAAGAATTATCCAACCTGATAATCTAGAGTTGGCTGCCGTAGTATTTGCCTTAAAAATATGGAGTCACTATCTTTATAGTGTTCATGTGGATGTGTTCACCGATTACAAGAGTCTTCAATATGTGTTTAGCCAGAAAGAGCTTAATATTAGACAACGAAGGTGGTTAGAGTTACTTAAGGATTATGACATGAGTATCTTTTATCACCCAGGTAAGACCAATGTTGTTATTGAGGCCTTGAGTAGATTGTCTATGGGTAGTACCGCCCATTTTGAAGAAGATAAGAAATAGTTAGCAAACGATGTGCATAGGCTTGCAGGATTGGGAGTTCGCCTAGTGGATTCCACAGAAGGAGGGATAGTGGTGATGAATGGGGTTGAATCATCATTAGTGTCTGAATTTAAAGAGAAACAAGACCAAGATCCTATTTTTCTTGAATTGAAGGAAAATGTTCATAAGCAAAAAGTAATGGCTTTTGAACAAGGGGTAGATGGTGTATTGACGTATCAAGATAGGTTGTGTGTACCAAGGGTGGATGAACTCCCAAAAAGGATCATCAAGGAAGCTCATAGCTCCAGATATTTTATCCATCCGGGTTCCACAAAGATGTATCGCGATTTGAGAGAAGTTTATTGGTGGAATAGTACGAAGAAAGGCATTACTGAGTTTGTTGCTAAGTGTCTGAATCGCCAACAAGTTAAAGTAGAGCATCAAAGACCTGGTGGTATGGCTCAGAATATAGAACCTCCGGAATGGAAGTGGATATTATCAATATGGACTTCATCACAGGTTTACCAAGGTCTCGCAAGCAGCATCCTATTTGTGTGATTGTTGATAGAATGACGAAATCAACCCACGTTTTGCCGGTAAAGACTACCCATTCAGCAAAAGATTATGCTAAGTTGTATATTCATGAAGTAGTCAAACTTCACAGGGTTCCGTTATCGATTATTTCAGACAGAGGAGCACAATTTACTGCACAGTTCTTTAAATCTATTCAAAAAGGTTTGGGTTCAAAGGTGAATTTAAGTATTGTCTTTCATCCTCAGACAGATGGTCAAGCAGAGCACACTATTTAGACTCTATAATATATGTTGAGGGCCTATGTGATTAATTTAAAGGGGAATTGGGATGATCCCCTACCTCTCATTAAGTTCGCTTATAACAATAGTTACCACTCTTGCATCCAGATGGCTCCTTATGAACCTCTATATGGGAAGATGCAGATCTCCTATTGGATTGTTTGAAGTTTGTGAGGCTCGGTTGATAGGACCAGACTTAGTTCATCAAGCTATGGAGAAAGTGTAAGTGATTCAAGAATGGTTGAAACTAGCGCAGTCGTCATAAATCCTACACTGATGTTAGGAGGAGGGAGTTAGAGTTTGAAGTAGATGATTGGGTATTCTTGAAAGTTTTACCTATGATGGGTATTATGAGACTTGGTAAGAAGGGGAAACCTAGTCCCCAGTATATTGGTCCTTACAGAATATCCAAGAGGATTGGCAATGTAGCTTATGAGTTAGAGGTACCACAAGAGTTAGTAGCAGTCCATCTGGTATTTCATATTTCCATGTTGAAGAAGTGCATGGAAGATCTTTCACCTATCATACCAACTTAAGATAGTGGTATCAAGGATAGCTTGTCTTATGAGGAGATCCCGATTCAGATTCTAGACTGTAAGGTTCGCAAGTTAAGGACCAAGGAAGTAGCATCAATCAAAGTTCTTTGGAGAAACCCGTTTGTTGAGGAAGCTACTTGGGAAGTTGAGAAAGATATGAAGAAGTGATATCCACATATCTTTGAGCCCGGAGAAATTCCAGATCAAGGTACTGGTTCTCTTCTTAGAACTGTTTTTAAACAATGATATGCTTAATGTGTTAGGTTTGCTTGTTGGGTGTTTGAGTTGAATGTTAGATGTTACACCCTTAGCCTACTAAGAGTAATATCATCCGAGGATGAATGTTCCCAAGGGAGAGATATTGTAGCACCTCGCAATTGGAAAGAACTAGAAAGAGTTAGAATTAGAATGAGTCATTTTTGGAAAGAATAAAAAATCTGGAAATAGGTTAAGTTATGTTAAGTTTGAGTTTTGGGTCCACTTCAAACGACCTTAACTTCTAGCTCAAGATGAGTTAGGTGTGCTACCAGATACCGTAGGAAATATATTTCTAACACAGTCGAGTTTTCTCAATTCCGAGTTCGTATGAGTGAGATATGTCCATTTTAAGTTGGGCTGTCTAGAAAAGAAAAGTCAGAACCGGATTTTGGAAGGGTATTTTGTGTTTTCAATACCCGATTAATTAATTTCGTTTTTAGAAGTATAATTGGGGTCTAATTAAAATTACATCAGCTTATGCATTTACCAAAATACGCTAGGGATTGGAGAAAAGAGAAAAGAGGAGAAAGGAGAAGAAAAGTTCAAGATTCGTCAAGTTCTTGCGATTTTGGTTGTAGATTTCTCCAAGGATTCAATTCAGCGTAATTGTGTTTCTGAAAGAAAAGATTATGAGTTCTTGATGAAATTTGTTTAAGTTCTAGTGGGTTCTTGTTGTTGAAGTTGGTGAGAAGTTTCTTGAGTTTGATATGAGATTAGGTGTGATTTCGAGTATATTCTTACATATTTTGGTGATATAGTCGAATCTATGTGTTTGGGAAAAGAACCAATTGAATCTAGCGGGTTTAGAAATGAAAAACGAGCAAGAAAATTCGGGGATTTTCTGGGGAGGGGGCTGTGGCGCGCGCCTCTTAGAGCGCCCCAAAGGGAACTCTGAAGTTTGGGCTCTGGGGCACCGTGCCAGCCACTGCACCCCAACCCAACTTCTAAATTTTACCCCTGGCGCCTCGTGCCACCTAGAGCGCCAGGGTCGCCAGGCCTTTTACCTTTTCCAACTTCTTTCCATTTGAGTTCCCTAGCAACATACCTAAGTTTTCTAGTTGACTTCTACACTTTAAGGTACATTTAAATATCACGAAATCATGCATAAACATGAGATAATGAGCCTTTGAATCCATAATTCAATTCAAGGAAAGTTAAGAGTCAAATTAAGAGAAATTCATAGTCTTCCAAAAGGCTTTTACAAACGTTTTAACTTTGTTTTAAGGTTTGAGTTTTGGGTTGAGTAAAGAGTAAGATTAAAGTTCATCTCTTCAAAGGATTATACGAGAACTAAGTATTCCCAAGAGTTGAAATGTTTTCATATTTAAACAAAAGAGGAAACACTGATTTTCAAGAGAGCCTTTGACCTAGTTTTGAGTATTTATCTCGAATCACGAAAATAATTTTTGTTCTTAAAACATATGAGCTGAGTATATTTTGGGAGTAGTATTAAGCACCGAAATGTGGATGAGTTCATAATAACTCATGTCTCCATAAACCATGTAGCCATCGTGGGTAAGAAATGGTCATATTTTTTAGATGATAGCTTAGTGCTTTTTAGCATAGACTCGTGGATCCACTTAGTTGAGGTGTTCTATATCACGGAAAGTTATATGACAGTTCTGGCAGCATGGGCGAGATGTTGTATCATCACTTTAGCTCATAGTGGTGGTTGTCGGTTAGAGAAACTCCCACAGTATTATATTACTTTATATGTAAACTGAGTTGGTATTGTATTTCTTTAATACATTGAGTTGTCACCTACTGTTTTAAATGCTTTGTCTAAACTGCACCTTTATTGTTGTTTTACTTTGCATTTGAGTTGAGTAAAGCTAAGGTAAGTGTTTTCTTCAGATTTCCTCTCAAGTTTATGCCATGTTTAGTTTTCCCCTCGCATGCTCATACATTCAATGTACTAATGTCATTTGGCATGCAACATTTTATGATGCAGATACAGGTAACCAAGATCAGCATCCAGCGTCTCGTTGATCCAGTTGAGCACTCAGAGTTAGTTGTTGAGCCTCCTTGCTTTTTGGAGGACCCCTTTTTACATTGTTTTTATTACTTCAGTTGTTAGGGTGATCGGGGGTCTTGTCCCGACATCCCTCTTTGTTTTACAGACTTCATATATGGATAGTTATAGTTCTTTAGTCTTTCCATTTTCAATTATTGATGTTAAGACTTAAGTTTCCATTTCGGCTTGTCTAATATTTCATAAGATATTGCATGAGTTATCTTTTGAGACTGTTTTCTTGTTATTTAAGTCTTCCTCTATAAGTTAAGTTAGGCCAAGGGTTTGCTTGGGGCCTGCAATGGTTATCGAATGTAAGTCCCACCCAGGGTGTAGGCTCAGGGTGTGACAATTCTGAAACTCTGTTGTCTATCTATGAAACCTCTAAATGACAAAGATCGAAGTCGAGACAAAACCCGCGACATCCTGACAAAACTTAAAAGTAAATGAAATCCTCCAGAAGCAAGGAAGCTCACCATAGTTAATTCGAACTCCATGTGTTATCAACGAAGCACTTGTTGATGACCCTGAATACCTGTATCTGCATCATGAAACGATGCAAGCCAAATGGCTCAGTATGTGGAATGTACTAGCATGCAAGGGGAAGTCTAAAGCATAACATAGGATTGAACTTGATAAAAAAGAATCATACTTAACTCTTCTCAACTCACTCAACTAAACTCACTCAAGAATAAAATACTCAACTCAAAGATATGATACTCAACTCAAAGATATGATACTCAACTCAAAGGTACTCAACTTAAGACACTCAACTTTGGATACTGAACTTAAGATAAAGCAACAATAAAAGATGCAATATATGAAAAGCTTTTAAAACAGTAAATAGAAACTCAATGTATAAAAGAATACAATAACAACTCAATTTGTATATAATAAAATATGATATAACTCTGTGGGAGTTTCTCTAACCGACAACTATCACTATGAGCTATGTGATAATATAACATCTCGCCCACTCTGCCAGAACTCTCCTATACTTTGCCATGATATAACACCTCTTAACTAAGTGGATCCACTAGTCTATGCTAAAAAACATTAAGGAATCATCTAAAAAATGTGACCTTTTCTACCCACGTTGGCTACAAAGTTTATGGAGACTTGAGTTATTATGAAACCGTCCCCATATCAGTGCTCAATATTACTCCCAAAATATACTCAGCTTATATTTTTAAAAACATAACTCTTTCTGTGATTTGAAATAATTACTCAAAAATTAGCTCAAAGGCTCTCTTGGAAATCTCAGTTTCCTTTCATCTTAAATATGAAAAAATTTACTCTTGGAATACTTAATTCTCATATATCATTTTAAAGAAAATGAACTCAACTCTGCTCTTTCTAAAAAACATTTCAAAAATCATATTATAATATGATCATTGATGACTCGGGAAGTCATACTGCATAAACATTGATGGTATATCTAGATACCATTTTAACTCGAGGTCTAAACGGTGTACAACATATTAGTGAATCTTAATGCTATTTTATAGAGTCGCAACCTAATTATGTCAAAAAGTGAATTAGGACACATATTTTGCTAAAGTTAGTGCTAAGTTAACTCTATATTAATGTCTACTTAACCTTTACAATTCTAAATAAGGGTTCTAAATTATTCAAAAGGGAAGGTGTAAGGCATCCTTTAAGATCCATTTAAAATAGTTAACCGGCCAAACTTAGGTTAATTAATTTTAAAAGGAAGTGAGTGCTTAAAGAATTTGAAAAGTTGTAAGTTGGAAAATATTTAATCATTTGAAAACTCATTGAATTCAAAGTAAATAAAAAGAAGGTCATTTGCTTAAAACAACTTTACTTAATCTGAAAATTATCGCTAAAAGTTTGAAAATAATTTATTTCTCTTTTTAAAAATATGTACTTATAGTAGCACACTTCGAAATGTTTTAAGCTTTAAACCAAAGTTGATTCCTTTCTTTTAAAATGTTTTTTTTATAAGTGATAACCATTATAAAATAAGGAAAAAAAGCATTAATAACTAGAACTAAAATAAAGGTTCACAAACCTAAAACCTATAATATGCTATCTAATTGAAACAAAAATTAACACATATCAAAAACACATAAACAAGTTTAACAAATAAACTCAAATAATAATAAGAATAATAATAATAACATAAGAAGCCATATAAGCAACGGCAAATGAGTTTTGCTTGCTTTCGTTGCTATTCAGGTAGTCTAAGATGTAGTGAAGACTCCATATAGGGGTATGCCGGTATCGAGTCCATGAGACTCTAATTTTGCTAGAGTCTTGAATTAGGACTCCAATTTTGCTCCAAAGTTCATGCAAATAAAGAGAAGGTAAAGAGATTAGTAAGACCATTCAACTTTAAACAAAAATAAATAATTCAAAGATAGAGCCAACTAAAACGCAAAAACATGCAAATGCCTAATCAAGATACTCGCCTTGCAATTGATTGTTTTAAAATCAAACTCAAAATTTACATCCACCAACACGTTTTAGGCGAAAAATTAATTTCCGACTTTAACAAGTTTAAACTTCAAAAGAACGTACATTTCAAGCCATAAGTTTTGACATTAATTTTTAAAGTAGCCAATACTAATTATTTATGATGAACTAAAAATAAATCCATACACATATATCTAACAGAGAAAGAACATAGGCCACTAGAGTCTAATAACAGAGCAACAAAAAAGACAAAAAAGTAGCTCAAAATGAAGTTCATATATAGCAATATAAAAAAGTTACAGGCAGTGATCAAGATATGCTTACAGTCATGCCATTACATTGTTGCTAACCATTTTTTGCCTATTTGTAGTTAAAACAGAGAATATTTTAAACAAAATAAAAACATTTCTAACAAATTAATTTAACAGAATGAATTATTGCATACCAAATTTTTAGACATTGCAGATATAAGATTTCATGTAAATAGAATCATATTATCTAATGCCCGAAGGAAATAGAGCTTCAGCGCTATACTAATCTCGAAAGTAATCTAAATACAGTTCGGTATCAGCAGTTATCATAAATAAACTAAGAAAAAATTACTTGCAAGACATGAATGTTTAAAACAAGCCTGATATTCATAACAGAGATGACGAAATAAAAGAAAATAAAAAAGGCAAATGTCACCTGTTCTGGGGCAGTGAACGGGATGCTTTGGAACTACAAACTCGAGCAAGCTTGAAAATAGAGTTCGACCAAGATCGAAAGAGAATGTAAAGACGATATTTTAGAGCAAAGAACTAGTGATGAAAAGTGTTGCGGAGGCGGAAAGCTTCTTTTTAAAAAAAAATGAATGTCAACACTGCTATGGAAACCGAAAATCTCCCCTTTAAGAAAAGTGCAAATGCGAGTATTTAAAGGGGCAAACTGAGGCTTCTCCTTGAAGTTTTGGGCGGGATTTTAAGAATGAATAGCGGTTTGAATTTGAACATTTGAAATAAAAATCCATATCTGAACTCCTCTGTCCTAAATTGCCAAAATCTCTTGTCATCTTCTGCTGGTCAAATCTGCAATGGAAAGGGAGAAAGGAGAAAAGTTGATGGAGTTATTGAAGCTTGTAGGAAAATTGAGAGGAGCCTCTGTCCAAGGTGAAACTTTAGCCAAAAATGGAGGAGAGGGTTGGCATTTTAGAAAGAAGATGACCTAAAATCATTTTGGGGTCTTTGAGATTTGTCTGATGAATGAGCTGGTTTGGGCCTTTCTTTTGCTTGGGCTGTGTTTTTTTAAGACGAATTTTGACATAAATGGGCTGAAATATTTGTCATTTTTGTGGGGGGGTTTGGGCCGATTATTGGTCTATTTTCAGATGGATTTTGGTGTAATAAGTTGGCTGAAACGATGGCCTAAATTATGGGCCTTTTCCTTCTTCTTTTAAATTATTTGTGGCTTCTAACTTGATAAATAATACAATATATGTTATAAGATGACAATTAATATTTTAAAAACCAAAGATATCAATATTATGATTTTACGTTAATATAAAATATAGATACAAAATATTGATTTGTAATTAACAAAGCTTGAAATAAAAATGACAATAATCGATTACTTAAAAAAATGGTGTAAAAAGCTTGTATTAGTAATTTCGATAATAAAACATATAATTTTAGTAGTAAATAGTCGTAATAGTAAAAATAGTTGCGAAAAAAGGATAATTTGATACGTTATTAAATTAGAAGCTCAAAAACAATAGATCGAAATAAAGGAGGGTCAAAATTCGTAGTCAATAGATGGCATACTCCATTGTCATACTAATCATATTTTAGAAAAATCTTTTCTCAAAGCTCATCTTTACTTTCTCAAAACTCATTTTAAGAACTCAAGTGTTTGCTTTAAAAAGCTTTTTAAAATTTACAACTCAGATCATAAGGTTCATGTGGAATTATGAACATGAACGACTCAACTCAAGGATCTTAATAACAATAAAGAACCTCAGTACTCCGAACTCAAGACTCAATGATACTACTCATCTCTAGAGTGCTCGACTCATAGGGTTCATGCAGAATTATGGGCATGAACAACTCAACTAAAAAGGGTTAGGAAATCAATACTCAAGACTTATGAAGTTCATGCGGAATTATAGGCATGAACGACTCCAACCGAGGGTCTACATAATAATATGGAACTCATGTATATGACTCTTCTCATTCTCATACTTACTTCCTCATAACTTAGTTCAAATCAGTAGTTGATCTCAAAAGATTCACAATTGAACTCAAAGACTTTCTTGAACTCTACTTTTAACTCTATCTTGAATATAAATTATGAATTCAATAATTATGGTTCATGATATGAAGGATCTAGTGATGATAAATTAGACTCATGAATACATTTTCCTCATTATCATACTCACTTGCTCGAGTACTCTTGAAATAAGTTATTAGAAATTGTAGAAGATTCGTCAAAAAAACTTTAAGGGACTTTCTCAAAATGTTCGGAAGAATTCTGTAAACTTAACTCTTAGCTCTACCTTGAATTTGAATTATGACTTCAAGGTTGTGATTTGTGATAGAAAATATCTCGTGATGTTTATGATTGGTTTTAGATAATTAAACATGAGAAACGATCAAGAAATCAATGTCAGGAAGCAAGTCCGCGACGAGGAGTTGCATTTCACTCTTTGGTCGCAAAATAAATTTTGAGGCAGAAGGGTCTGTGACTTCTGCGCGGCGTGGAGAGAAAAGTTCTATTCATGAGGAACAGGTCCGCGACGCCGACCTGGTACCCAGTTTTGCCCGACTTTTTTCTTCTTCATTTTCTAACCCCAATTCACCTAAATTCGATTCTTTTTTCTCAATTTCTCTTTAGATTCAGATACCCACTACATGTACACAAGAATCTAATCAAACACAACTCTAAAATCGATACGATTTCCTCAAGAACTCATCAATCTCATCTAAACTCAAGAACGAAAGCCAATTTCAAGAACATAATTCAAGAACATCAAACTTTAAACTTTCTAGAATGAATTTCGCTGAAATTAACTTGATTGACGTGTGGGTGAACAAACCCAATACTATGGAAGCTTACATACTTGAAAGACCCATCTTCTTAAAGAACTTGAAGAAAAATCTTGGAAGAAGAACCCTAGCCTTGGCATTTCTTAAATTCCTTGAGCGTAGAAATTTTGGAGTGAATGAGAGGGTTTGATTTAAGCACTATGGAAGCTTACATACCTGAAAGACCCATTTTCTTAAAGAACTTGAAGGAAAATCTTGGAAGAAGAACCCTAGCCTTAGCGTTTCTTGAATTCCTTGAGCGTAGAAATTTTGGAGTGAATGAGAGGGTTTGATTTAAGAAAATAATTTTTCTACTTGTATAGGGTAATTTAGCTGACCTCCTAAGGTTTTTTAGGACCAAAATACCCTTTAAGAAATAAATAAAATGACCTGGGAGTCAGAATAATTTTTCAACAGGCAGTGAGGTCTGTATTGGCTCCATAATGCGGAGCCATCGCGAAGCTGCTGCTAGGTTTAAGCGTCGTTACTAAATCAGTCATAACATTTTACTCAAAGCTCGAAATTTAGCAAAGTCGATGGCATTGGAAAGAGGACTCTGAGACCTTTCATTTTCCATCTTGTAGCTCACCTAACTCATCTAGTACTAGGAGTTATCATCGTATGAAGTTGACCCAAAACATAGAAGAACTAGGAATGACTTTAATGATTTCTCTTTGGTTTTTCTTGGAACTCAAGGTGCTACATCTAGTGACCTTAACACTCGTAAAATTTTAAATTCCTTGGTAAAATTCTACTCACAACGAAGTATCGTTAGAGTCTTAGTTCAGAAATTTCTTTGGGGTGTTACAGTAAGTAGTTCAACAACATCAATTAGAACAATCAAGGTTTTTTTTTTTAAATAAAAGAACAATAAATGTAACTAACTACAGATTTAAATCATCTTTAAATGTTTTATATAGCTAGTGTTGCTGGGATTTATTTGTTGAATCACATTAGAAGAAAATATAAGTGTAAATAAAAAATATAACTATCTATCGAGTGTGTGTGTGTGTATATATATATATATATATATATGTAACATCTCGCTAATTGAAAGAACTAGGAAGAAGTAAAAAATTGGAAATAGACATTTTTGGAAAAAATCTAGAAATTTCTAAGTACGTTAAGTTGAGTTTTTGGTCAACTTCAAACGAACATAACTCATAGATCAGGAGGATTTAGGTGGGTTTCCATATATCGTGTTTTACTTGAAAATATAAATAAAAGAAAAATGACTAGGTTTTCAAAAAATCGATTAAACTTATGATTTAAGAGAAATCAAATTTCTAAAAGAACAGAGTCGCCACTTAATTTTTGGTAAAAATCAAGAAAAACACTTAAGGTTTTTAAAAGATTTAAACAGATAAAATCAATTGAAAATAAAAGGGTTCGAAGTTCAATGTACATTCCGAGAAGGTGTTAGGCCCTCGGAATGTCCGCTAACTTGCGGTTGACCGGCGATTTGACTAAAATGACTTTAACTAATTTTGAGAAAATATTAATTAAATAAGAAAACTCATTTTTATATTATTATTATTTATTTACTTATTTATTTTTTATTTTTATCCTTTAATTATCTTAAGGGGACATGGACTAAGGGGGGGATTTTTCTAGATGGAAATAAATTAAGTGACAAGACGAATAATAAAAGCTACGTATAAAATATAAATATTTTTTATTTGAATATATATAAAAAAAAGAAAAATGGCTATCTTTGGAAACTTAATTAAATTAAACCATAACAACAAAACAAGTAATATTAGTCAACTCAATGATAAATAAATACAAGAGAGAAGAAAATGTCTAATTTGGGCCCTTTGCCCAAATTCAAATTCTTGGGCCAAACCTGTCCAAAACTCTAAGAGTGGGCCTGCTGATGGGTTTCAGCCCATTTTCGCCCGTTTTTACACTTGAAATTCTGTGTATACGTTTAGCGTATACTGTTGTATATGGGCTGTATTTTGGTCCATTTTTCGTGTATATTGGACTATATACCAAGTGTATACAACTCTCTTCAACTCTTGCAACCTGTATTTACATTTTTAGCCTTGTATTCACTGCACCTCAACCTATATATCATGTATACAATGTCTGTATATCAGCGTATATCATCCTGTTTTCTGTTTTTCGAAACTGTGTTTCAGCGATAACTAAGAAGAAAAAATCCCAGATACTACACACAAATGAGAGAAAGCATTTAACAATTTACTAAACTTTAGACTCAAACTCAAATTGGAAAATGACCACACAAATAGCAGATAAAAAATAATAAAGCCAAAGCTCAATATATACGACCAAATTGAACAAAGATAAGCTCAATAGAAGAACACATACAAAAGATTAGATGATTTGACAAATACCTAGTTAAAAATACTATATAAGTAGTTAGAGGAAAAAGTGATTAACTTTGACAAGAAAGCTACTGCCTCAAGGAAATCAAAGTCAAACCTCACATTGTATCTCTCTAATGCCTATTCAAATCACAATGAATGAACCAAATACATGACACAAGAGATCTAGAAATCATGCCAATGAGATAGCTAACATTACTTAAATCGCAACTACTCGTAGCAAAGAGTCAAACAACTAGAAAGCAAGCGGTAATTTATATCTCTTTTATTTTTACTGGAACATTAACTAATACAGAATCACCAAAACAATCATAAGATGAAAAAGGACAGAAACTTTGAAAGAACAAAGGAACTAAAAGTAAACAAAACCCAAGGTGAGAAGATCATAATAACATAAGAGACGAGTACAAATCGAGGTACTTGGAATTCATAATAGGAATGAGAACAACAGAAATATTCATAATAATCTAAAACAGTAGACATAATACAAGTTATTGGACTAACAAAATGACCAAATGGAAATTGCTAAAGAGAATATATACAACTAGATTCATTTTTTTTTCGAAAATGATCGGCAAGTTAAACTAAAGAAAATCGGGATTGGAAAAAAACTTTTACCTTTTTGAGTGCAGTGAGCTGAGGCAAGAACAAGCACAGACCACGAGCTTCCACTGCCGAAACAAAACTCTGAGAAATCCGATGAAGGAAGCAGAAGCGAACCAAAAAATGGAGTAAGTAAAATCTGGATTTTTCAGCCTATTTCGAAACCTATTTCCTAAGTATTCATATATAATTGTATATGACTGGTAAATTTGCTCTGTTTTCCTCTCTAATGTCGGCTCTTATCCAGCTTTTTGTAAGCTATCCCCCTACTTCCAAAGCGTATTGTGTATCAAAAAATTCTTCTCAAACTCTCTTTCGTTTTTCGCTCAAAAATAAAAAAATCCAATTATTTTTCTCCCCCTCCTTTTACCATAGTGAATAATGCAACTATATAGAAGGGAAATTTCGTCTTGGAAATGGGGGGGAAAATCGCTGAAATCCAGATAGGGCAAGGGCCCATTAGAAATTCAAAATTGAAAATCTTTCACCCTTATGGGGGATACAACCTTTTATGAGGAATTCACCCCATTTCGAAAGAGGAAAGAGGGGATAACCGGCTAAGATCGACTCCCTTGTCCTTGAGCGCCGACGTGTTTTCATCTCGTGGCTACAAGGACTCAGACGCATTGCTGGCAGGTACAAATTGGAGAGGGACGGGGTCACGCACTGCTCGCAATTTCTGGGTTGCTGGACGACAACAGAATCACTGAGTTTCGATTTTGTCGCGTCTGGAATGGGAATTTGCTAGAATTTCTGCTCGCGTCTGGGTAAGAAGACGCGTTGGTGGTGTACTAGTTTTGGGTGTTGCTGTTGTTGTACATAATGTTGTTGTTTTTGGGTTTCTATTGGGATTGGAAATTGGGTTTGGGCCGGGTCGGTTGGAGAGCAAAGGGAAAAATGGGTTTGGGAGAAGAAGAGAAATGAAGCAGCGTCATTTGGTGTTAGTTGTATTGATGTTATAATGTATTATTGTTGGGCTGGGAGATTGGAATTGCATTTTGGGCCAAAATATGGTCTTGCAACTATTCAGTTAAATGATAGGGTAAACGAGGCTAAAATTGCAATAAAAGGGGTTAGGTAGATGAATTAACAACCTAGCCAAATTGAATTCTTTTAGTTAATTCGGCTAGTAATTAAATAATACGAATTAATATAATTAACTAACGAGCTTCTTAATCTCAACACAATATAATAATTAACTCAATTATAAATAATAACACGAAAATATGAACTATTAAATAAATAAATTAACCAAATATTTAATTAAAATAAAATCTTTTTGATACGACTTTCGAATAATCATAAAATATACTAATTATATACATAATTATGCAAAACATATATATTATCTAAAAATTATAAAGAGTGATAAAACTATCTTAAAATCACTTGCAAACTATGTTATTATTAATTTATTTTATTTTATTTTTTGAACTTTTATAAAACTAATTATTTTAAATCGTTTGAAATTGAAAAAGCTCGATGATTAATCTATATCGGGGAGGGCCGAAATTGGGTGTCAACAACTGTCCCTCGTTTCACTCGGATTGATGCAGGAAATTCGAGGAAAATAAAATTGACTAATCCAATTTTGACCGACCACGTCTTGATCTTTAGAAAGAGGGATTTGGTACGGACTTTAAGAATTATGGACGAACCCCGGAAGTGGGTTTCCTACATATCTCAGACTATATGAGAATTCAGGCCACTTGTAGTTCGATAGGCTTGATTTGATGCACAATTTTGAAAGAAAATAAAAGCCATCCCGATACCGAATTATGAAGAGACCGGGGCGCTCGGTACGAAGATTAGAGAGAGATTGTTGGAATACAACCGAGTTTTTGACATTGAGCCTGCCTACATATCCTTAAACATTAAGAATCAGGCTGTTTGTAGTTCGACTCGATCGGTTGAAAAGGAAATCTATTATTCAAGATAACCTTTGGTTCTGGAGGAGTGACAATAAGTCGAGTATGAAAAGAGGCTTGCAACCTCTTAGCCATGAATGCGGAGCTCTTCACATCCATAAGTAAGAACTTACACAGACATAATTTCCAAAGCTCTTGGTGCACTGTCACTTAGATTGGAAAGGCGCTTCCGGTGAACATCAAGAACTTTTTGAATGTGAAACTGAAACTGACAAACCTAAAGCAAAACCCACATGCCTTCTGATAGGGGTGTGGTTTGATTGTGGTGGAAGTCACTCCTCAGTTCGCGTCCTACGAGTTTGATACTCCTCTTCGGACTATGTCCCAGTTCGCTGGTAAGAAAAATTTCCACGTTGTGTTGCATCCTTGTTGATGTCGTCCGCACCTGGGGTTTGATTTGAGAATTCATCCACTTGGATGCTCTCGACAAAGAATGAAATAAATTTGTTAGTAGAAACTATAAATGAAAAAAGTGGTAGCATCTCTTACGATGCTTTTCAGTTACTCTTGATGTGAAAGATGTCACACAAGTATGTTCAGTATATGTCTGCGTACTCAAAGTAAATAATTAGTAAACATAGTACCGCTTTAGCTAGCGGTTTGAGTCAAAACATAAAGAAAGATCATTAATATAACAAATGAGCATATCTTAATGGATAAGCATAAACATCTTTTTCAACTAGATAAGAAAATAAAGAAGTATTGAGAGTAAAAGATAATGGATACCGCTTTCAAACACAATATGTCCATTACAACTTATGATTTGTTGAGGATTTGGAGATGTCATTGCTTGTTTTCTGAATGGCAAACTCCGGTGATCTCTGCAATGAGCTAAATGGCTCAATGAATTATCCAATTGTAACGAGGTGGATGGATAGATGATTATCCAACTATAACGAGGTGGATGGCTCGATAATTATCCAATTGTAACAAGGTGGATGCTAGATAATATTCGCTCATCAGCTTGCGCTAAGGAAAAGTTCCACATTGTGCTGCATCTTTTCTGATGTCGTCTGCACCTGTGGTTTGATTTGAGAATTAATCCTCTTGGATGTTCTCGACAAGGAATGAGATAAACTTGTTAATAGAAACTATAATTTAAATAGAGAAGTGATACGTTTTACCGTATTCAACAAATGTTTTTTTTTATTATAAATGTTGTGACGTGAGCCTCCATCGGTTTTGACGCAGTAGATGATGACTTGATATGATGTGGATGACGATGCTTTATTGATAGAATGATGATGATCCACTGGTAGGATAACGCTGCTACATGATAGAATGATGATGTCGATGCTCCATTGATAGGATAATGTTTGATGATCCATCGGTGGGATGATGTTGATGCTCCATTGATAGGATGATGATGCTTTGTTGATGATCCACTAGTAGGATGATGTTGATCCATTGGCAGGATGATGTTGATCCATTGATAGGATGATGTTGATCCATTGATAGAATGATGATGCTTTGTTGATGATCTATTAGTAGGATGTTGTTGACCCATTGGCTGGATGATGTTGATACTCCATTGATAGGATGATTATTCTTCATTGATGATTCATTGGTAGGATTATGTTGATCCATTGACAAGATGCTGTTGATTTTCCATTGATAGGATGATGTTGATGCTCCATTGGTAGGATGATATTGATCCATTGACAGGCTGATGTTGATGCTCCATTGATAGGATGATGATTCTTCATTGATAAAATGACGATGATGTCTTTCTCAATGGCGGTACTATCTCATTTGATAATACTGCAGATATGTCCCTCTGGGTAGTGGTATTATCTCATCTGATAATATTGTAGAAATGTCCCTTTAGGGAGAGTTTTCACATTATCACGTTTGATATCGACGTGATTTGTGAATATTCTTCAAATGTCCTTGTTGTTGAAAAATGTAATTTGATGTCATTGTAGATGCTTGTTTGAGAGTGATGCTTTCACTTGTTCGTATTTGAACATTTGTACTCATTGTGACTCATACTTTGCTAGGAATTTGAATGCGGTGTTGTTCCTCGTATTCTGAACTAGATTTTTCTTTTTTGAAAAACTTTAATGACTTTCCTGCATCCACAGAAAAATAGTTAGTTTTTAAAACAAACTGATCTGTGTTGAGTTCTTCAATCGCTTGCTCCTTGTCTTGCTATCTTCGGTTAATCACTTCAATCTCTTGCTCCTCGATAGACATAAGATGAAATTATACAAAATATTTAACATATCAAAAGTCTAAAAAGGGATTTTCAAAAATCACTGACAAATGTCATGTCATGCGTAGCTTAAACGAACGTCCTATGTTTGAAACTTTAGCGTATCCGATAGCTTGTTCTGGAGAATTCAAAAATCCTTACATCTTGGGAAATATCTGACACGGTCCTGCTGAAATCTACTATATTTGAAATTTTTTGCAGTTGGCTCTAAGATCCAAAGGTGTCGGAGATTGCTGTAGTAGACTATGAACTTTAGTGATGCCTGAGATATTTGAAGTTAGCTTTAAACTTCTAATATGCTTGAAATATTTAAAATTTACTACAAACTTCTAGTAATGCTTGAAGAATTTTTTGAGGCCATCCTCAAAAATTTCTGTCCCATTTAGATGTCTTGGGATATCTCAAATTATTGATATATGACTTGTAGAATTTTTGAGACCCTCTCAAAAATTCTATCCCAGTCCCGTTGAGGCAGGAGTCAGGTCAAACGTAGTTCCCCCCTCGAGGATTAACGAAAAAGAAAATTTAATAAGGAAATGACCGAGGCCGACACAGGCCGCCTACGTATCTCATTCTCGAGAATTTAGGTTGAACGTAGTTCAAGTATAAAGGGGAAATATTGAAAATATATAAAGGGGTGACCGAAGCCGACATAGGCTGCCTACGTATCTCATTCTTGAGAATTCAGGTCAGACGTAGTTCATTACAAATAATAATTTTCTAACTACAGAACATAAGATGATTACAGATAAAAGATGTGATTGCAAGGAAATAAATAAAAGAAACTTTGAATCTTCAAATATCATAACTCTTGATAGCATCTGCGTTGATTGGAAACTTGAGATGAACGTCTGTGTTCAACCACGACATATGATCCTACAAATGCATCGATGTATTTTCCAAGTGAACTATTGAGTTCTCTTTTCGGTTCTTCTCTTAGATGGACCCTAATTCTGAATTCTTTGACACAGTCATCCTTTTTCAGATTTACAATTTCTGTCTCATCTAGATTCGACTTATTCGGATTCTCGAACTATTTTAAATCTTTGACAAAGTGTTTGAATATCATGATCTCTTCGTCATGCTCTTCAAACTCATCTTCATCTACCTCATTTTGTTCATTCAGCTGTGACATGACATGATATTGACAGGTTTAAAAAAAAATATTTTTATAGAAATAAAAAAAACAAAGACCATTAGATAGAAAAATTAAACCGAGCAAAATAAATTTTCGCAATAGAAGAGGCTTTCATTGAAAATAAGGAAATACGAACTTTGGCTATGACCATGAGCCATTTTGCCTTTTTCAAAACATTACGAGGGAAATTAAAACATAATTAGGTAAAATAACACAAAAGGTGGGTTTCGGGCCTCATTCGGACTTCCCTCGATTTTAGAAATAGTATAAGATTCATCTTTGTCTATCAAGATGAACGAGGAATCAAGAGCGGAGTGGAAGTCCAATTGAGAACTTGCTCCATTGGCTCGACATCTCGTATGCTTGGTGTCTCGATCATCTTCTTGGGCGCAACATCACCTTCTTCACAAAGATCCCCAATTCCTTCTCTAAGACCGTTATCATTGGCAAATTTCTCTACCAGAAAGGACTGGCATAAATGAGGCATAGATCTTGATGGAACATGATTAATTCCCTTCTTGTTCTGACCCTCTCTTGACACAGAAGAAAAAGTTTGATGGGGTATCATGCTCGTAAAATTGAGTTTCTTACTTATGCTTGGAAAAGCTACAACTTTCTCAAGGTCGTCATCACCATCGGGACTATCACTTTTACCATGCACCACTCATCATCCGTCTCTATCATATTGATAGTGGCACCTCCATAGTTCGGTAGAGGATTACTGTTGACGCTGGGTGCGGCGGTCTGGAGAATGACTACCCTCTGGTCGATCAAGTCCTGTATCTTATGCTTTAAATTAATACAGTCTTCAAAAACATGCCCAACACTATTGGAATGATATGCACACCTTCGGTCAGCAAGATAAAATTTAGAGATAGTATCAACAGGCTTGGGCCCAACTAGATGAATAAAACCTGCCACAGTTAATCGCTCAAACAACTTTGTTCGACTTTTAATGAGCGGCGTAAACTTTTGAGCAGGTGTCTTCTCGAATCTTGGACGAGGAGGATCATAATGACATTGTTGAGGCATATGCATTTGACAATAATTTGGGGTGTTTAGACAGGGAGGTGCTTCAAACTTTGGGTCAATCATGTTAATAACAAATCCTCCACGATTCAACAGTGAATTACCATTGGCATTGGAAGTGACATCTTGTAGAGTGACAATTCTTTGATCAATCAAGTCCTGAATTTTATGCTCTAGGTTGATACAATCCTCAGTGGTATGTCTAGCACCTCCTGAATGGTAAGCACAATGAAGATCGGGTCAGTAAAGTCTAGAATTGACATTGACATTTTTTAGATCAATTGTTCTCATCAAACCAGCCACTTTCAATATCTCAAAGAGTTGAGTTCGACTTTCAACCAAAGGAGTAAAGACTCGAGAAGGTTTCTTCAAAAACTCCTGACAAGAAAGATTGTAATTATTTCGTGAAGATGGAGGTACTTGGCGGTAACTGGGAGGATTTTGGCGAGTAGGTGCTGGTGTTTGGAAATTTTGGTATTGTGGAGCTTGGTAGCTATGATGGGCATTTGGGTAATTTGGCAATGTAGTTTGGTAACTTGATTGAGTATTTGGGTAATTTGGCAATGGAGCTTGGTAATTTGGATGATTTGGTGGTGGAGTTTGGTAATTTGGTTTAATGAAGTAAGGATTTTGTGGAGCTAAAGGGTAGGTTTTGGATGGTAAGGGCTTTCAAACATTGAGACCATCACGACTCTTTGATTTTTGGCTTGATTCAAATGAGATAGAGGAGACATCTTCCCTCTTCCTCCTCAATGGTCCCGAGGATTCATCTCGGGGAGTCATTCGGATGATTTTTCGGTCTTGAAACCGTCTTCAATAGTTTCACCAATTTTGACTACCTCACTGAACTTTCCTCCTAAAATGAGCAACATCCTATTATAGTACTCCGGCTTTTGAATGCGTATGAAGACTTCAATAATTTCTTTCTCGGTCATGGGAGGCCTAACCCTTGCAGCCTCTCTTCTCCAACGGTAGGCATACTCTCGATAGCTTTCCGTAGAATTCTGTTTGATTCTCTCCAAAGAGTATCGATCGGGAATGAAATCTACATTGTAACCAAACCTTTCAATAAAGTATTTAGCCAAAGCGTTCCAACTTGGCCACTGCTTGATTTCTTTAGAAATAAACCATTCCAATGCATCTCCTCTTAGACTTTGACTAAAGAGTCGCATCAACAAAGCCTCATTTTTCCCTACTCCAATAAGTCGATCACAATAAGCCCTCAAATGAGTCAAAGGATTTCCAACTCCACTAAAAATGTCAAATTTTGGTACTTTAAAACCTTCTGGAAGCTCCAAATGTGGATGGCGACACAAATCTTCATAATTCAACCCCACAATGTCTGAGGTGTACTGAACGTCCTTCATTGCTTTCATAACATCCTTTCTAATGCTTTGCTCAACCTTTCCACTTATGACCTTCCACTCCGTCTTCTCATAATGATCGGGTTCAAATTGTGTGGTAAATGGAGGGTACAATTCAGGCGATATTGGAAGATGAAATGCGTTTTTTAGACGTATGGGTTGAGTGATAGGTGGGTTTTGGACAATTTGAGTAGGGATTTGATGGATTGGAGGAAAATTCTGAAAAATGTTGGTATTTGGATTTTGAGGAGTAGGTAACTTTTGGTGTGAAGAGGTAGCATGGTGTGGATTAGGGGTGGTTAAGTCGATAAAGAGAGGTTTTGGAATTGTAGCGGTGGTTGAATTGTTTGGAAAACGTTCGGATGTTGGATCCGAAGTAGGAAAATGAAGTGGAGGAATTTCGTTACCTGGAGTAGGAGTGTTGGCAATGATAGCCAAATTCGTCAAATCTCGGGTCTTATCCATTTCAGCCCTCATTTCAGCAATCTGTTGGAACAATTGTGCAATCAACTTGTTCTATTCAGCAATGATGGGGTCATTCACATTAATTTTGATCAAATTAGTGTTCTCAGCATTTTCAACCACTTTTTCTTTGCCTTTTGATAAACATTGGTCGGAGAAGGAATCTTTGGGGTCTTTGGACCTTGTGAAGTATGGATGTTCTGCCATTTTCTCAACACAGATCAGTTTTGAGTACCTGACAAAGAAAACAACTCAAAGGCAAATGTGTTAGTCTGTGTCGATGATAAATAATACAAAATATCATACACATTACTGTAAACACATAAAATTTGCTTCATTTGAAGATAAACTAGCCCATATATATAGATAAATGACTAAATAGACAGGAATTTGTCTATTTGATTTTGACCTTAGTGAATTAGAAATGTCGACTTGAGTCGAGATAAAGTCGATTGTATATTTCGTTGTCGTACTTCTAATTTTTTATTGAGATGTAAATCTAATTTATATGGAAGAGTTGAAAAATATAAAATTTCTCAAAATAGGGACCGAGCCTTGAAAGGTTGCCTACGTATCTCACGAGGGAGAATTCAGGTCCTACGTAGTTCGAATGCCTTGAATCTCTTTTTGAGTTGAGATGGCAAATTGACCCTTTTCCCGCGATGAGAAAGTAAGATTTAAAATTTGAAAGTGAAATATGATTTTGTTGGGAAACTAAAGGCTCGAAGAGTATTTGGACGCACTTTTGATAGTGATTTGATATTTATGCTTAAGGGGTTCTAGAGAAATTTTCAAAAGGAGTGAGCTAGAACATCTCCAAATAAAACAATATATTCACACAAACAGTTAATCATGTAGCAAACAAAATATTGCGCTTTTTAAACAGATATGTGACCCTTTTATGCCAAGGGTAGGCCTAACGATTTGAGGGATGTATACGTCATTTGAAACATTCCATTGCCCCAAAACCCAAATTTATACAAACTTTATAAGTAAACCGAATGGGGATACATAGTAGGGAAATGAGATAAAAATAATTAATCCCACGCAGGGGTAAAACCCTAAAATATGCCTCCATGGACGGTCCTTCAAACTTGATTTCTTCTCACCTCCAAATGCCGACACCTTTGGATGGATTACTAGATTGTAAAGATCTTCCTACTAAAATAGGCTATAATCTACTTCTTCCCCAAGGGACAATAGTCTTTTCAAACACGTATACATCCTTCAATTTTAACACATAAATATGATAGTCCGTTTAGGCCGTGGGCCGTTTTGGACTCAAGATGGTCTCACTAATGGACCCAACACACCTTGGGTGTTGGGTCATCTTAGTTCAATGCACTAAAAGGGATTTGGTTTCGCTCTACGCTAGTTGACTAAGAGTGGCTTTGAAAGACTAGGAAACCAAGTGAACAACTTAGGCTGAAACTCACGACAACCATTGGACGCATGACGAATCAATAAATTATCGATCGTTTCGAAAAAGGGTTGAGTATTAAAAAGTTCGGCTGCGGTTCCGCAAAACTGTCCTTTAATATACTATACATACAAGAGAATATGCCATGAAATGCAATGACAGTTATAGCAGTTTAAACACATTCAACGCAAATAAACAATTCACCAATCAATAACAATTAATCAAATAAGTCAAATCATATGGTTATAACCTAATTAACTCCCCAGCAGAGTCGTCATTTCTGTTTTACTCAAAAATATAAATAAAAGGAAACTGACTAGGTTTTCAAAAAATCGATTAAACTTATGATTTAAGAGAAATCGAATTTCTAAAAGAACAGAGTCGTCACTTAATTTTTGGTAAAAATCAAGAAAACCACTTAAGGTTTCCAAAAGATTTAAACAGATAAAATCAATTGAAAATAAAAGGGTTCGAAGTTCAATGTATATTCCGAGAAGGTGTTAGGCCCTCGGACTGCCCGCTAACTTGCAGTTGACCGGCGATTTGACTAAAATGACTTTAACTAATTTTGAGAAAATATTAATTAAATAAGAAAACTCATTTTTATATTATTATTATTTATTTACTTGTTTATTTTTTATTTTTTATCCTTTAATTATCTTAAAGGGCCATGGCCTATGGGGGGAGGGGGATTTTTCTAGATGGAAATAAATTAAGTGACAAGACGAATAATAAAAGCTAAGTATAAAATATAAATATTTTTTATTTGAATATATATAAAAAAAAAAAATGGCTATCTTTGGAAACTTAATTAAATTAAACCATAACAACAAAACAAGTAATGTTAGTCAACACAATGATAAATAAATACAAGAGAGAATAAAATGTCTAATTTGGGGCCTTTGCCCAAATTCAAATTCTTGGCCCAAACCTGTCCTAAACTCTAAGAGTGGGCCTGGTGATGGGTTTCAGCCCATTTTCGCCCCTTTTTACACTTGAAATTCTGTGTATACGTTTAACGTATACTGCTGTATATGAGCTGTATTTTGGTCCATTTTCGTGTATATTGGACTGTATACCAAGTGTATACAACCCTTTTCAATTCCTGCAACCTGTATTTACATTTTTAGCCTTGTATTCGCTGCACCTCAACCTGTATATCATGTATACAATGTCTGTATATCAGCGTATATCATCCTGTTTTCTGTTTTTCGAAACTGTGTTTCAGCTTCCCTATTCTGTATTTCAGCTTCCAATCGACAAGGTTGACTCGATAAAGAGATCTGAGCTTTCACAGCTCATCTCGAAAATGAAAAGAGAGAGTCCACAAGGACTCGGGAAGATTTCATAGCAAGCAAAAGAAAGACAAAACTGAGTTAGCAAAAGAAAAAACCAATCTAAAATAATAGCAAAGAAAACATAACTAAGAAGAAAAAATCCCAGATACTACACACAAATCAGAGAAAGCATTTAACAATTTAGTAAACTTTAGACTCAAACTCAAATTGGAAAATGACCACACAAATAGCAGATAAAAAATAATAAAGCCAAAGCTCAATACATACGACCAAATTGAACAAAGATAAGCTCAATAGAAGAATACATACAAAAGGTTAGATGATTTGACAAAACCTAGCTAAAATTACTATATAAGTAATTAGAGGAAAAAGTGATTAACTTTGACAAGAAAGCTATTGCCTCAAGGAAATCAAAGCCAACCTCACATTGTAACTCTCGAATGCCTATTCAAATCACAATGAATGAACCAAATACATGACACAAGAGATCTAGAAATCATGCCAATGAGATAGCTAACATTACTTAAATCGCAACTACTCGTAGCAAAGAGTCAAACAACTAGAAAGCAAGCGGTAATTTATATCTCTTTTCTTTTTATTGGAACATTAACTAATATAGAATCACCAAAACAATCATAAGATGAAAAAGCACAACAACTTTGAAAGAACAAAGGAACTAAAAATAAACAAAACCCAAGGTCTGGAGAGAAAAGGAAAAAACAGACGGATAGAGAACTACAACTATGAAGAGCCTTCGAGACATTAATCACAGAAAAAGCAAGTCATCAAACTGATTTCGATAGTCACGTAATGAACATGATTATAACACTTAAAGAGAGTAATACTGATATTGAACTCATATCTAGGCACATTCCAAGAGACATGAACATTTTTCTAAACAACCAATGAAATCTTACAGTATGTGAATACTAAGAGAAGATCATAATAACATAAGAGATGAGTACAAATCGAGGTACTTGGAATTCATAATTGGAATGAGAACAACAGAAATATTCATAATAATCTAAAACAATAGACATAATACAAGTTATTGGACTAACAAAATGACCGAATGAAAATCGCTAAAGAGAATAATTACAACTAAATTCATTATTTTTTTTTGCGAAAATGATCGGCAAGTTAAACTAAAGTAAATCAGGATTGGAAAAAAACTTTACCTTTTTGAGGGTAGCGAGCTGAGGCAAGAACGAGCAGAGACCACGAGCTTCCACTACCGAAACAAAACTCTGAGAAATCCAATGAAGGAAGCAGAAGCGACCCAAAAAATGGAGTAAGTAAAATCTGGATTTTTCAGCCTATTTCCTAAATATTCATATATAATTGTATATGACTGATAAATTTTCTCTGTTTTCCTCTCTAATGCCGACTCTTATCCAGTTTTTTGTAAGCTATCCCCATACTTTCAAAGCGTATTGTGTATCAAAAAATTCTGCTCAAACTCTCTTTTAGTTTTTCGCTCAAAAATAAAAAAATCCATTTCTTTTTCTCCCCCTCCTTTTACCACAGCGAATAATGCAACTATATAGAAGGGAAATTCCGTCTTGGAAATGGGGGGAAAATCGCTGAAATCCGGATAGGGCAAGGGCCCATTAGAAATTCAAAATTGAAAATCTTTCACCCTTATGGGTGAGACGACCTTTTCTAAGGAATTCACCACATTCCAAAAGAAGAAAGGCGGGATAAACGGCTAAGATCGACTCCCTTGTCCTTGAGCACCGACGTGTCTTCATCTCGTGGCTACAAGGACTGAGACGCGTTGCTGGTAGGTACGAATTGGAGAGGGACGAGGTCACGCATTGCTCGTGATTTCTGGGTTGCTGGACGACAACGGAATCACTGGGTTTCGATTTTGTCGCGTATGGAATGGGAATTTGCTAGAATTTCTGCTTGCCTCTAGGGATGAAGACGCACTGGTGGGGTACTGGTTTTGGGCGTTGCTGTTGTTGTACGTATTGTTGTTGTTTTTGGGTTTCTATTAGGATTGGAAATTGGGTTTGGGTCGGGTCGGTTGGAGAGCAAAGGGAAAATGGGTTTGGGAGAAGAAGACAAATGATGCAGGGTCATTTGGTGTTAGTTGTATTGCTGTTATAATGTATTATTGTTGGGCTGGGAGATGGGAATTGCAATTTGGGCCAAAATATGGTCTTGCAAATATTCAATTAAATGATAGGGTAAAAGGGGCTAAAATTGCAATAAAAGGGGTTAGGTAGATGAATTAACAATCTAGCCAATTTGAATTCTTTTAGTTAATTCGGCTAGTAATTAAATAATACGAATTAATATAATTAACTAACAAGCTTCTTAATCTCAACACAGTATAATAATTAACTCAATTATAACTAATAACTCGAAAATATGAACTATTAAATAAATTAATTAACCAAATATTTAATTAAAACAAAATCTTTTTGAGACGACTTTCGAATAATCATAAAATATACTAATTATATAAATAATTATGCAAAAGATATGTATTATCTAAAAATTATAAAAGGTGATAAAACTATCTTAAAATCACTTGCAAACTATGTTATTATTAATTTATTTATTTAATTTTTGAACCTTTATAAAACTAATTATTTTAAATCGTTTGAAATTGAAAAATCTCGATGATTAATCTATATCGGGGAGGGCCGAAATCAGGTGTCAACATATCATAGAAAAGATTATGGAATAATCTTTCCACTGCCGCCGAGTTTGCGCGATTCCGATTTTGTATAGGTGAGATGTGACCATTTGAAGTTGGACTGTTCAAATAAGGAAAGTCTAATCCGGATTTTTGAAGGGTAATTTAGTCTTTTCTTTACCTAATTATTTTAATCCATTTTTAGGAGTTTTATTGGGGTCAAATCAGATTTTGGTCAGTTTAGAATAGTTGAAGTTCACGCTAGGGTTGGGAGAAAAGAGAAAGAGAAGAGAAAGGAGAAGAAAAAAATCAAGAATCGTCAAGAATGTTCGGGTTTGGTTGGGGATTTCGCCAAGAATTCAATCCTACGAGGTATGTGAGATCACATAGCATTGAGTTTGTTCACCCACGCACCAATCATGATTCAATTCAGCGAAGTATATTAGATTTGAAAGTAAATCGTTTGAGTTCTTGATGAAATTCGTTTGAATTATTGTGGGTTGTGTAGTTGAAGTTTTCTTGAGATTTGATTCATGTTTTCGGGTGTAATGTCGAGTTGAATCTTGTTTATATTTAGGGTATAATTGATTGTAGGTGTTTGGGAAAAGAACTAAGTCGAAATAGGGTGTTTAGAGATGAAAAATGAAGAAGAAAAGTCGTAGGGTACCTGGGCAAGGGCCAGGGGTGCCGCCCCTCTCAGAGCCCCAATAAATCAGCCTCTGAATTTTGGGCTCTGGGTCACCACGCCAGCCAGAGCACCCCAACCCCTTCCTTTGAATTTCAAGGGCTGGCGTCCCGCACCTCTTAGAGCGCCAGGGAAGCCAGTTCTTCCCTTTCTTCCCCTACCTTTCCGTACTAGTTCCTTAGCAATGTACCTATGTTATCTAGTTGAGTCCAACACTCTAAGGTACATCTAAACACCATGAAATCATCCATAAACATGAGATCATGAACCTTGAATCCATAATTCAATTCAAGGAAAGTTAAGAGTCAAGTCTTTAAGTTAAGAAACAAGTCAAGAGAAGTTCATAAAGTTTTCAAAAGTATTTTGCAAACGTTTTAACTTTGTCTTAAGACTTAAGTTTCAAGTTGACTTAAGAATTAAGAGTAAATTTCATTTCATCAAAGATCATACTGGAACTAAGTATTCCCAAAAGTAAGAAATGTTTTCACATTTGAGCAAGAAAGGGAAGATCGATTCCAAAAGAGCTTTTAAACTAAGTTTTGTTTTAAAAAACATATGAGCTAAGTATATTTTTAGGAGTATTATTGATCACCGATATGGGGATGCGAGTTCATAATAACTCAATTCTCTATAAACTATGTAGCCATCATGAATAGTAAATGATCATACTTTTTAGATGATTCCTTAAGTGCTTTTTATCATTGACTAGTGTATCCACTTAGTTAAAGCGTTCTATATGACAGCAAAGTATAGGACAGTTCTGGCAGCGTGGGCAAGACGTTTTATCACCACTTAAGGTTATAGCGGTGATTGTCGATTAGAGAAACTCCCATAGAAACTATATCACTTTATTATATCAGTACAATTGAGTTTGTTATTGCATTTATTTATAGAACTAAGTTTCTTTCTACTATTTTAAAAACTTTCTATATATTGCATGTGAACTTTATATTGAGTTAAGTTTATTCATGAGTTGAGTAAAGCCAAGGTAAGTAGTTCTTTCAGATTCCTTTCAAGCTTATGTTGTGTTTAGTTTCCCCCCAACATACTCGTAAATTAAATATTCTGATGCCATTTGGCCTGCATCGTTGTTATGATGCAGACAGAGGTAACCAGGATCATTATCCAGCGCCTCGTTGATCCAGTTGAGCACTCAGAGTCTATTTGTGAGCCTCCTTGCTTTCTGAAGGGCTATTTTTTACATTGCTTTTTAGTATTTCAGTTGTTAGGACGATTAGGGGTGTTGTCCCGACATCTCTCTTTGTTCTAGAGGCTTCATAGACAATTAGTAGTTCAGTTGTCTTTACATTGTTATTCCTGATGTTAAGATTTGAGTTGTCATTTTGGCTAAGTTATTATCTGTAAATTTATTGCATGAGTTATGTTTCTTATGGTTAAGTCTTCCGCTGAGTATGTAAGCCAGGCCAAGGGTTCGCTTGGGGCCAACAATAGTTCTCGAGTGCCAGTCCCTCCAGGGTGTAGGCTCAGGGAGTGACAAACTTGGTATGAGAGCCTGAGTTCAAGAGTCCTAGGGAGTCTTTCTATTGAGTCCTATAGTTATCGGTGTGAAGCGCGCCACATCTATAATTAGGAGGCTGCAACACTTGCGAAATTATTTCACTTCTTTCATATTCATTTCGTGTGATAAAGTTAATTTCTATAAAGTTTCTGTCTAACTCGTGATTGCGGATGAGTCCACGATTTGGACTCATTAAGGGCTCTATTTTAATAGATATACTGTCCTCATATGCATATTTGTCTCAATAACTGATGTAAATCCTTGAATTTCAAGTATTTGGACTTCGGGACAAATCATGGACACTATTAAGCAAGAAGGAACAAGGTGGCTCAAAAATTGAAGAAAGGAAGGCTTGAGGATCGCCTAACTCATTAGGCGAGTCGTTGAATGCTCTAGTATGCCAAGCCCTGAAGGAAAAGATATAGTCAGCGAGATAAAGGGGTAGTCGGCGTGTCGCCGAACAGTTCTGCGATGCAGTGATTTCTCGCCCAAATGTACAAGACCTCAAGGATGTTGAAGGCAAAAGCAGAACAACGCTACAAAGGACCAAAGGGCGTATCGCTGAGTGGATCGGCGATCCCGACTTACTGCGCCGAGTGATCCTTCGTAGCACACTTTTTAACAACTATAAATACTTTTTTGATTCTTTAGTTTAGTATCAGTTTATGCAATCAGAAACCATTTTTAGAGTTATTTAGTTTTAGAACTTGGTTTTTGGAGACAATTTTCCTTAGCTTTGGAAATTTTGAAGATTCCCATTTCGAAGAAATTGGAAGTGGGTGTTGAAGATTCTTAATCTTAGACGTTTGTAAAGACCATATCAATCGTACCCAATTGATGGAAACACATTTCGGTATCGATTTCTATCTTTTTACTATGTCTAGCTAAAACACCAATTCTTGGGTTGTGAATATGTGATTATGGGTTGAATTAACTGCTAGGTATTGCTAATTGATTGTTTATTCGCTATTTAAAAGTGATTTCGTTAAGTAATTCTGGTTGAATTTAATGGGTTGTAGTTGCAAATACAATCTTAACTTTGTGTTTTTAGCTTACTCGAGAGAGAGGTCGTAAATCCAAAATTATTGAATCGATGGTCAGTGGGTATTGGGTGGAAATGGGTTCAACTCGAGAGAGTGAATCCTAAACCCTTTCCCACACATTCAGCTCAAGAGAGTGAATGGACTAATGTGAAGGTTGTGCTTCATTGCGGCTTATTGGTGTTCGAGAGAAACCAATTCAATTCAGGGTAAATTGTTTGAGAGAAAGTTTACCCCCACTAAAGTATAGCGTATTCACTGATTTACATCGGTTTACCATTAATTTCAATTACCCTGTTTTTTATCTTAGCCCATAATCCTATCACATCCCAAGAATCCCGTCTCCATATTCATATTTTCATGTTAATTGCTGTCTTTAGTTGCTAGTTGACTACAAACCCCCCTTTGATACTTGACACTTGTGTCACCCTTTAATTTGTCATATTTTTCTTCGTCAATGTTTATAGCTATGATTGACTTGAACACATTTATGTTTTTCTATTGATCCTCAATTATTAACCGCTCCCTTGGGACTCGACCCCAACAGACAAGTTGGGTTATAATACTACTCACGATCGTTGGCACTTGAACTGGAAGTAGTGTCCTAATACATGAAATCAAAATGGCGCCACTACCAGGGAATGGTGTTAGTTGAGAATTTTTAGTTAAATTAAATATTGTTCTTTTTAGTTATAGTTCTACTTACTTTATTTTTAGTTTTATTTTACTTATTTGTGTGTTGAAATAGGAAGAATGAGTGTAATTGGTGATTGTGAGCAAATGGATCACTTCTCGATAGAAGTGATGAGGTTCAGGGATAATATCCTGATACTCAAGCAATTGGAAGGTGAGCGGATTCATGAGTCGTGGTTGAGGTTTAAAGCACTGCTGGTTCAATGCCCAACTCATGAAATTCCCGATGTAGTCCTCCTGGAATGTTTTTATAAAAGTCTTGGGCCCGGGAACAAAGTGTTGGCTGATCAACTCAGCCCGGGTAGTATTGTGCAACAACTTTAGGTGATAGCAGCCCAACTGCTTGATCACATGGCTGAAACAAACCAAGAAGTAGAGAGGGACTTCATGTTGACTGCACTGATAACTCAACTGGATGATTTGACCAAAAATATAATGGAGATTGAAGTCCAATGCAAAAGGAGGGATAGAAACATCCCTTCTAATGAGCGAAGAAGACCTACAGACGATGAGGGTAGACGTGTCAAAGGAATTCTCTCAATCATTCTACAAAAGGTCAATGAGCATGATAGAGTTTTTGAAGAGATGGAGGAGAATGTAGAAGTGCTAAATCAGATGATTGGCTCTCATTCCAGATATATCCAGCTGCTTGAGAACCTTATGGGTCATATGCTGCCTCATCTCTACCCACGACAAATAGGGGGTTTGCCTAGTAATACTATGGCTAACCCCGTAAATGAGGTTTAAGTGTTGACTTGCGTCGTGCCATGATGTTAATTAACGCACTTTTTGGGAGGCAACCTAAGGTTTTATTGCTTTATTTTTGTTTTAGAAATAATGGTGTGGTTATTGTGCCGGTTAAAGTGTGGAAAGTGTTTGAAAAGTTCTGGTTGATGAGCTAAAGGTCTAGTCGACCCCGACCCAGACCGTCGTTGGACTCAAGACAATTTCAAAGTGGAGTCTGTAAAACTCAGCGAGCCTAGGAAATTATTGGTGAGTCGCCGACCTCCAATATAGTTCGCCGTTTGGATCCCCAGTTCAACTGGAGGTTCTATCAAACTCGGTGAGATAAGTGATAGCTCGGTGTCACGGACTGGTTCGGTGAGCACAACTAATGTTGTAGAATGGGCACGAACTAGACGATTTTTAAAAGACCAAAGGTTTAAATTTTGAAACTTCTTCACTTTCCCTCACTTCCGACTTTTCACAAACTCACACCCACTTAGTATTTTATATATTTCTTGCTTTATTACCATAATTTGGTTGTTGATTTGTGCTTGGATTTTTATTACATTGCCACCTAGCATTTCAATTTTATTTTTATCGGCATAAAAGGTTGGTTTTTCGAACCCCGAGTTTATTTTTGTCGATTTTGTACTCATTTGTGATGACATTATCCTGTTGAAGTGTGCTGGGCTTCTCTGACAGGATTAGTATGTTTGGTTGCCTGTTTTAATTCTATAATCTTGCCTGTATTGCCTTTAATATTGGATTCAATCTTGTGGGGTTATGCTTGCATATCGTTGGGTCTAGTTGAGTGAAGTCTGAGTAACCCGTAATTGTGTCAAACGACGTAATTTTCCAATGATAGAATGGATGACGTCATTCTTATGGGAAAAAGTCATCAATTAGCCAAATTTGGCAAAGCCGAGAGAAGTCTGAGTATCCCGGGCTAATGGGTGTTACGGGTCCTGTTTGAATTTGAGTTGTGCATGCTTTGATTTTGTTTTTGGGGATTGCGGGGTTGAATTCGAGAAGTTGGGTTGAAAATAGGCACGTTGGGTCTTTTGGGGAACTGGATCGAGCTCGCCGAACTATTCGGCGGTTCTCCTAATGTCCTCATCTCGCCTTTAATTTCATGCTTTCTTTGATGTTAGCTCTATAACTTTCGATGAGAAGCCTGAGGTCGCCGAAGACACTCGACGACTCGCCGAAAGACTTCTGGATCTCCCTTTGTCTGCCCCTGAACACTATTTGCACTTTAACTTTCGGAGGGCTAACCCTTGCTCGCGGAATGCTGTTGGCGATTCACCGAAAGGCCATTCTCATCACCGATGTGCCAAAATTTTAGAGCCAATCCTTTCGGCGAGCTCGATCTAGCTCACCAAAGTGATTCGGCGAATCACCGACCGAATAGGCGAGTCTGTCTGCAACCGTGTTCGTGTCGTTTTAATGGGAAGATTTCTAATTATTTCCCGATGATTTGCAGACATGGCCAGATCTAAAGTTGTAGGAAGAAGCATGCCACCCTGAAGGAAAGCAAAGGGGATTGCACTCAATAAGGATGCAACTGCATCTAGGGGCAAGGCCACTAAACTTCCCACAACTGGTGGGAAAGGAAAAGGCAGAGGCAAAGAGAAGGCACCTGCGTCATCAGAGGTCAGCTCCGACAGCGATGAGATCTATGCGACACACCTCACTACTTCTGAAAGAAAGGATGAGCATCAGGAGTACCAGTTTATAGTTTCTAATGATGATGAGCTTGTAGTAGCACAAAGGGCAGAGCTACGATCTAAAAGTTGAATGATCTGTCTAGGATTCGGACTCCTCAGGCTACCACTCCTCCTCCAGTTCCAGAGCAAGCAGTAGTGCTTGCACCACCAGTACAGGGTCCTCCTCCCAAGTCGATGAACAGATTAAAGACTGAGGGGCTGAGGACAATTCTTGAGGAAAAGCGTCTTCCCATAGATAGGGTTATCGATAGGTACCCGAAGATAATGTAATACCTGAATTCTCACAAGTTCCAAATCTTCGCTAAACCCTGTGGCCCTTATATTCCAAGCTGGGTTAGAGAATTCTACAGTGCGTACAATGCATTGCTACTACAAGGAAAGAAGTCGATAACTAACTTCAATGTAGTTGACTACGTGGTTGTCAGAGCCCGTAAGGTAAAGTGTCACAGTGCTACTATCAACACAGTCTTGGGCGTATCCACACGTATTAATGATCACTGCTAGCATCTGATCAGAAAAAAGAAGCTGGAAAATATGAAGAAGTGATTAGCCCCACTGATTTCAGATGGTACTTCGAAGTGGTTGGAGGAAGGGGCTTCGATTGAAAAGAAAGATTTGAACGTAGCTGGAAGATTCTGGTTCGACTTTATCAGCAGCACAAATATGCCATCCCAGAATGAGTTGATCATTTTCCTTGCCAAGGAAGCCAGTCTAGGCTGTATCATTAAGGGTACTAGGCTAACTCTAGGGATGATTATAGCATAGGAGATGGTCATGAGTGCCAAGCAGCATCGGACTTCTTTCCCTTTTCTGGTATTGGTCACAAAGTTGTGCAGACATGCTCGGGTACCTAGAGATGCTAAGAAGGATTTGGAAGTGATTCCCACATCCTCCACTGATATCCAGAGGATTGAGATAGAATATTTGAAAGATGAAGCAGAGAGGAAGAAGAGGGAGCACCAGTGGACTCTCCCCCCGTTGTGGACACATTACCTGCAGAGGCTTCTTTGCCTACTCTGGCCCATGGGCTTTTAGGTACTTCTTATGATGTACCTTGTGTTACTCCAGGTTCTTTTGCTGCTACACTTCTTCCCAAACCTTTTGTTGCTGCTGTCTCCCGGACTCCGATTACCCAGGCTTTATTACTCCAGATAGGGCAGTTTGCCCATTTTATTGATCGTCGGGCTGCCAGACTAGAGGCCTCTATTCCAGACATAATTAAAACTACCCTAGTTGATGCCATATCACCATTGAGCGCTTCCATTGATGCCCTTGCGGCAAGGATAGCAGTGTGTGAACGTAGCCAAGGGGCCACCGATGAGGTGACGGCCTTAAAGGCCACTATAGCTATGTTGCGGAGCAATGTGGATTAGCTGAAGTCCACCGATATGTCCATGATCTTTGGGACGGTGGAGATCCCAGATGAGCCAGAGATGAGGTTAGAGTTGAACAGACATTTGAGCTCGATTCTGAGGAAGAAATTAATGAGGAGACGCTTGAGGAGGCTGAGGGAACTGCATATGAGGGCCTTACTAAAACAGAGGAGGTTGTGGTAGATGCTGTTGTGTAGGCTTTTATGGTAGATACATCCATGGCAGCTCCTGGTGGGTCTGGTACTAGTGTTCCTCCTGAGGTGACCCCGGGCACTAAGGCCCGACACTAGACTGATGCACCGGGCACTGATGCCCAGACAAATGGAGCGACTGCATAGACAGGATCCCCTTTTTACCTCCCTCTCTGTCTTACTTTTATTTTGACTTTTGGATAATTCTGTTAGTATTTGAGGACAAATGCTTTTATTTGTGGTAGGGTGAGGCCCTCCTTTTGTGTGACATTCGTGATTCTTGTTTTTTTTTATATATTTGGGCTTTGAGCTAAAAAATATGTTTTTTCACTGCTTTTTGTGGAAGGTTTGAACTTGTAGCTCCGTGTTTATAATTGTAAATAATTTTTTACCCTTCCGAACAAACTTTGCCACCTCTTGTTGTGTTGAATGTGGTTGTTCTTTTGCAAATTTGAGTATCAGTTTTGATCAATACCGATGACTTAAATAGTGTTTGTAATCGAACAAACATGAATGTGTGGCTATGATGAGGCCAAATGACATTGCATAGTCAATATGTGAACTCTTTGCATCTCGTTGTGACTAGCCAAGTACCGGATTGAGTCTCTTGTGATGAGCTTTGCACACTAGCGAAAGTGTAGCGTCTTCTTTTGACAATGGTGTTGATACCTTGTGTGATTAGCTTACTGTGAACCATGTATGATGGCACCTAGAATTTGCCCCATTAGTCCGGTTAACTAAGTGAAGCAATTTCTTGAGATGATCTTAGGCAACTTTAAAGAGTGTGAACCAATTTGACATTATACCTCTTTTTGTGGCCTACCTTGTGAGTGTGTGAACTCCTTTTAAGCCCCCTTTGAGCCCTATCCTTTTGTTGGAAGAAACTTGATGAAAGCTTAACCTTTCTTGATCCATTACTCAGAACCCTCATGATTTGTGACCTATTTAAACAACCAACTTAGGCCAAAAGCCTAAGTTGGGGGTGTTTTGAAAAGAAAAGGTGAATCAAGAAAATGCAAAGAAGTCCATTGTGCCCATGTTTTGAGAAAAATGGATCCCCTCCATTTATGAAAAACAAAAAAAAGAAGAAAAGAATGAAAAATAAAAAGAAAGAAAAAGTTGTGGAATAAAGTTGTGAGAATACAAAGAGAATGTGGTTTCCAACGGTCCATGGAATATTAATAAGAGGTGACTTTTGAGCTTGAATGAAAATGATGAAGAAAAGGGAAGAAGGTGTTGTTCACATCACATTTCATAAGGATTACAAACTAGGAGCCTAAATGACCATACATTTGCACTCAGCCCCATTACAAGCCTTGAGAAAAAAAGACCTTTTTGATCTTGAATGAGCTGAAACAAAAGCCGATTGGAAAATAAGGGCAAACTTATGGGTGAATATCATACATTGTGTTCATCTTTGTGAGTGTGAGTGTGAGCGTTGTATTTGATTCCGGAACTTTAAATTGTTGAATCATTGTGTGAGAATATGAAATCATTCTTTGTGTGAGGGCATTTGATCACCTTTGCTGAGCTTGAACTTTTATTTGAAGCAAGTAATGTGAACTTGAGATTCTTTGGTAATGGTGAGTCACAACTTGAATCTTTGAGTGTACAATTGATCATTGCATGACTAAGTTGAGTCTTCTTGTGTGCATTCATTATTTAGTCTTATGTAGCACCGTTTGAGACATCCTTTTTGAACTGCTGAACTTGAGGACAAGCAAAAGTTTAAGTTGGGGGTATTGATGAGTCCACGATTCAGACTCATTTTGGGCTCTATTTTAATAGATTTAGTGTCCTCAAATGCATATTTTGTCTCAATAACTGATGTAAACCTTTGAATTTTGGGTATTTGGACTTCGGGATAAAGCATGGACACTATTAAGCAAGAAGGAACAAGGTGGCTCAAAAAACAAAGAAATGAAGGCCTCAGGATCGCCTAACCCATTAGGCGAGTTGCCGAATGGCCTTGGTCTCACCTAATGTTATTGTGTGCCATGCCCTGAAGGAGAAGATTTAGTTGGCGAGATAACTGAGCAGTCGGCGTGTCGCCAAACAATTCTGTGATGCAGTGATTTATCTCCCAAATGTAAAAGACCTCACGGATGATGAAGGCAAAAGCAGAACGGTGATACAAATGACCAAAGGGCGGATAGCCGAGTGGATCGGCGATCCCAACTAACTGCACCGAGTGATCCTTCATAGCACACTTTTTGACAACTATAAATACTTGTTTGACTTTTTAGTTTAGTATCAGCTTATGCAATCAGAAACCATTTTTAGAGTTATTCAGTTTCAGAACTTCGTTTTTGGAGACAATTTTCCTTAGCTTTGGAGATTTTGAAGATTCCCATTTCGAAGAAATTGGAAGTGGGTGTTGATGATTCTTCATCTTAGAATGTTTGTAAAGACCATATCAATCATACCCAATTGATGGAAACACATTTCGGTATCAATTTCTATCTTTTTACTATGTCTAGCTAAAACCCCAATTCTTGGGGTGTGATTATGGGTTGAATTAACTGCTGGGTATTGCTAATTGATTGTTTATTCGCTATTTAAAAGTTATTTTTTTTAGTAATTGTGGTTGAATTTAATGGGTTGTAGTTGCAAATACACTTCGTTTTTTGGCTTGTTCAAGAGAGAGGTCGTAAAACCAAAATCATTGAATCGATGGTCTATGGGTAGTGGGTTGACATGGGTTCAACTTGAGAGAGTGAATCATAAACCCTTTCCCACACATTCAGCTCGAGAGAGTAAATGAACTAAATAGAAGGTTGTGCTTCATTATGGCTTATTGGTGTTCGAGAGAAACCAATTCGATTCGGGGTAAATTGTCCGAGAGAAAGTTTACTCCCACTAAAGATTAGCTTATTCACAGATTTACAACGGTTTACCATTAATTACAATTACCATGTTGTTTACCTGGGCCCATAATCCTATCACATCCCAAGAATCCCGTTTCCATATTCATATTTTCGTGTTAATTATTGTTTTTAGTTGCTAGTTGACTACAAACCCCCCTTTGATACTTGACAGTTGTGTCACCCTTTAGTTTATCATGTTTTTGTTTGTCATTATTTATAGCTATGATTGACTTGAACACATTTATGCTTTTCTATTGATTCTCAATTATGAACCGCTCCCTTGGGACTCGATCCCAACTCACTAGTTGGGTTATATTACTACTCACGATCGTTGGCACTTGAACTGGAAGTAGTGTCATGATATGTGAAATCACTTACACGTACCGATTGTAAGTTGAGCTATGATCGAGAGTGCCTCCATGAGGCGTTTATTTCCCCGTGAGCTAAGAGAAGCAAAGGTAAGAGAATTCCTCACTCTTAAGAAGGAATCTATGAGTGTTCATGAGTATTGTCTGAAGTTTATCCAAATTTCCCATTATGCTATAGAAATGGTTGTGGATATGAAGAGTAGAATGAATCTGTTTGTTGTCGAGTTGTCTCGTATGTCAAGTAAGGAAGGTAAGGCAGTGTAACGACCCGAACCATCGTTATTTAGGAGAAACAAAAACTAGAAAAATTCTGGGCCACTATCCGCTAGGGCGGGACATATGCCACTATGGCGGCGGCACCAGGGCGGGGTAAGTTGGCGCCAGAGCGGGATAGGCGAGATAGAATGTAAACAACGTGAAATCCTATTTCCTACTCAGAGGTGCGCAATTTACTGCACAGTTTTGGAAGTCATTCCAAAAATGCTTGGGTTCAAACGTGAACTTAAGTACAACCTTTCATCCTCAGACAGATGGGCAAGCATAGCACACTATTCAGACCTTAGAGGATCTGTTGAGGGCTTGTGTGATTGATTTCAAAGGTAATTGGGATGATAACCTACCTCTTATTGAGTTTTCTTACAACAATAGTTACCACTCCAGCATCCAAATGGCTCCTTATGAAGCTCTTTATGGGAGAAGATGCAAATCTCCTATTGGATGGTTTGAAGTTGGTGAAGCTGAGGAAGATATAAAGAAGAGAAATGCACATCTCTTTGAGCCAGAAATATCCCACACCAAGGTACTAATTCTCTTCTTAATAATCTTTAATTTATGAGTTGGCATGTTTTAATTGCATTTCTTATTGGGTCTTTGAACTAAATTTTGATGTCAGACCCTTAGCCTACTAAGAGTAATCTCATTCGAGGATGAATGTTCCCAAGGAGGAGAAATTGTAACATCTCGCTAATTGAAAGAACTAGGAAGAAGTTAAAAATTGGAAATACCATTTTTGGAAAGAATATAAGAAAATGTGGAAATTGTTAAGTATGTTAAGTTGAGTTTTTGGTCAACTTCAAACGAACATAAATCCTAGCTCAGCAAGAGTTAGGTGTGTTTCCAGATATCGTAGAAAAAATCTTGGAATAATCTTTCCAACGCCACCGAGTTTGCGCGATTCCGAGTTTGTATGAGTGAGATATGACCATTTGAAGTTGGGTTGTTTAAATAAGGAAAGTTTAATCCGAATTTTGGAAGGGTAATTTAGTATTTTCCTTACCTAATTATTTTGATGAATTTTTAGAAGTTTAATTGGGTTCAAATAAGATTTTATTCAGTTTAGAAAAGTTGAAGTTCACGCTAGGGTTGGAGAAAAGAGAAAAGAGGAGAAAGGAGAAGAAAAATCAAGAATCGTCAAGAACGTTCGAGTTTGATTGTGGATTTCGCCAAGGATTAAATCCGACGAGGTATGTGAGATCACATAGCGTTGGGTTAGTTCACCCACGCGCCAATTATGATTCAATTCAGCTAAGTATATTAGATTTGAAAGTAAATCCTTTGAGTTCTTGATGAAATTCGTTTGAATTCTTGTGGGTTGTGTTGTTGAAGTTTTCTTGAGATTTAATTCATGTTTCAAGGTGTAATTTCAAGTTGAATCTTGTTTATATTGAGGGTATAATCGATTCTAGGTGTTTGGGGAAAGAACTAAGTCGAAATAGGGTGTTTACAGATGAAAAATGAAGAATAAAAGTCGTAAGACACCTAGGAAGGGGCCTGGGGCTCTGCCCCTCTCAGAGACCCAAGAAGTCAGCCTCTGAATTTTGGGCTCTGCGGCGCCGGCCAGCCAGAGCGCCCCAACCCTAGCCTCTGAATTTCAAGGGCTGGCGCCCCGAGCCTCTTCTAGCTTTATGGATGTCAATTCTTCCCGATCTTCCCCTTCCTACTAGTTCCTTAGCAACGTACCTATGTTTTCTAGTTGATTCCAACACTTTAAGGTACGTCTAAACATCATGAAATCATCCATAAACATGACATAATGAACCTTGAATCCATAATTCAATTCAAGAAAAGTTAAGAGTCAAGTCTTGAAGTTAAGAATCAAGTCAAGAGAGGTTCATAAAGTTTTCAAAAGTTTTTCGCAAACGTTTTAACTTTGTCTTAAGACTTAAATTTCAAGTTGAATAAAAATTTAAGAGTAAAGTTCATTTCCTCAAAGATTATACGGGAACTAAGTAGTCCCAAAAGTTAGAAATGTTTTCACATTTGAGAAAGAAAGGGAACATCGATTCCAAAGAGCTTTTAAGCTATGTTTTGAGTAATTATCTCAAACCAAAGAAAAAAGTTTTGTTTTAAAAAC